>APFE030414653.1:197447-219237 GCA_000404065.3 Pinus taeda
TCCCCATATTGTTATTACTGGTGCCCCATAGAATCCCTCTATTGTTATTTTTGTGGCTTTATATTATTATTGTTAGGTCGGCTGGGTTATATTGTGACTCCTTAGACTCCTATATATAGAAAGGAGGTTTTGCCATTTGAATCATCCAAGAATTGTTCATTTATGTAATGTAAAGGAGGTTGCCCCCTCGAAGAGGCTGAATTCTAAGGCGTTGATCTATCTTTTCTATCTTTTCTTGAGCTGGTTTCATAACATTCTACTTGATATTTCTCATGAATTCGATTATGCTTCTGCTTAATGTTTTGTAGAAGTAGAACAAGTATTATGCTTTAGGACATTGCATATATCGGTTTGTTCTACAGGTGAAATTTCTACAGGTCTTGACACATCCATACAACTCAATCATATTCCTTATAATGCATATTCTAGAGGTTTCACATGAAAATAAGGTCTATGAACAACTATATCAAAATCATGAATCTTTACATCAAATTCTTTTGGTTTCTTATACATTGCTTTTCTAAAAGGTTGATACTTCTCCAATTCCATGGCTTCAGATAAACCAAAAAATTTAATATTTGGCACTTCCTCACCATTTGTAGATATTTCACGTCGTTTTTGGATCACTACTATTGTAGTAGCTACTACACTTTTTACAATTCACAACTCTAATGATGTTCAATGGGAAAACAATTTCTTGAAATTGCACAAAATGAAAAATGAGATTGAATGAAAGATAAATCTGTATTGAAACTTAATTTCTGATAAACAAAAAAGTAATAAAACAAACTCATTAAAAAAAAGAACAATTGGTGAGTTAAAAAATATAACACATAAATTTAAACATTAGTCTTTGCATGTTCATTACTTGGAAAAACATGCCACACAACAATCATCAAGGGATTTTGCATCATCATCTTTTTGTCTTGGCATCAAAATTATAACTACATTAGAGGAATGCCACTCTCATGATAACCTATCTCCTCCTATGAACACATAGGAACCTAGCGTATAGACCAATTTTCTATTTTCTTAGCTAAACAAAACTCATTTTCCTTTCTTAATAACCAATAAGTATTTTCAAAGAAAATATAAAATAAACATAGTAGATTCTAAAAGTTGAAGATTCTTTAGTCACACCACAAAGTGAACATATCTTTCTCAAATAAACATTACAAAAAGATAAACAAAAGGAATTTTTACTCAACAAATTATTGAAACCCTAAAATAAATAAAAATAAGATGAAACCAATCATGTCACAACAAAAGGTTTAATTAAACTTAAAATGATAACTAGAAGAATTCAAGAGATCACAACATTTAACCAAAATAAACCCAAAAATTTCAAACTTGGAAAAATTCTCCAAATGCAACAAACAAACAACTGATTAAGAGTGACCAACATATTAGAGCTAAACATAAAACAAAAGGTTTCATCTAATTAAAATGGGCCCATTCTTTCCTAGCAAAAGTCTCCTTAAATTAGTTATTTAACTTTTAATACTAGGACACTATCTATGTGAAAAGATAGAACCTCACATCATCAAATTCTCACTTCATTTTTTGTCACAAACAAGAAAGAGATAAAGTAATAGCTAACTACCAATACATCAATATTAAAATAATTTGCATCAAGAAAATGTGACTTCAATGTTACAATGAAAAATTCAACCTATAGAACCTGTTGTTAGCGCAAATACAATGTTAAATGGCATATAATAATCTTCTCGTGATAAATAATCTCGAATCTACACCAAAAGTAGAGGAACAATAAATTCAATCAGATAAAAAGAATCACATAATTTGTACTATTCCATTCACTATTTCTTACATTGGAAATGCAACATCTATACAAAAATAAGTGTCCCTTGGGCCTTCATATATATTGGACTAGATCAAATCTTACGGTATATCAATTTCTTAGTTCTCATTTTGCTCCTCATTTTCTTCTTTTTGAACACAATCTTTTTCCAGGTGGACTATCAATTTGAGCCTCCAAACTATTATGTTCCATATCAAGTTCATTAGAGAAGTTTGTTATACTTTTTCACCCCTTCTATTGAAAGAGCTAAAGCTCTTTCATATACAAAATTGTTAATGTCGTAATTTATTACATTTAATCTTAAACATATATTCATATGCTTATCAAGCTTGTTCCTCAACTTTGACTTTAAAAATGATAGTTCACTAAACATCCTCTCATCCTCCACTGATCCCAAAATCATGGTTTGCCACAATATCCTAATTTCAAGTATTTTGATATATTTTTTTACAAGTATTGGCTAGCACCTAAAATAGTCCATAGTTTTGTTATTATGCCATACTCTTGAGGACTCTCCAAAAAAGAAAATTGTTTCCACATTGTTTCAACAAAGTGTGTGGTTTCAACACACCGTTATTTCTCCATCCTTGCATTACTAATGCTCCATCTACTCTGACGCATACCAACTTTTTGCAATCATTAAATTATCCATAGCACCAATTTTCTTCAAACTTTTAATAACAAGTTCATAAATATTTTCAATTGTAGAATTCTCTCTCATTTTATGAGTTCCAAGTAGATGTGAATGCCTAATATGCTCATTAACCATATAGATACTCATACAAATCCATGCATTATTGTCAATAGTTGTACCTTCATCCAATGACATTGACAAAAACCTAACGTTTGAAATCTTTTGTTTTATATCATCCTTTTCTACTTGAGCTAGATATCTTTCCCATACCCAACTACTTGTTATACACCAATGTGAAGATGGAAAATTTGGAATCTTAAGAAAGAGATAGGCATTTCATGTAATGTGGATAATTTGTCATTAGACAACCTTTAGGTAAGATGTGAAATATAGTGCTTAATTGTGTCATCTTGGACAAAAAAATTCTTTCATTGCCTTTCCAAATACAGATTTGATGGTTCCTCCACTTGCCTCAAGCTTTCCCTTCCTTATTGAATATGTCTTATATTAATATTCAATTTTGAAACCACACACTCTAATAATACATTTCTCCTCACCATTTATAATTTTCCTTTCATTCACCTTTCTTGCTTGCTTCTCTACTGTATCTAACTTGTTTTTAAATTTCATTTCCTTGCCATCATTTCAATTACAAGCATTGCATCTGCCTTCTTATGAAGTCTCATTCTCATTTTTTGGAGGTAATTTTTCAATATATGTAAATTTTGAGACTCAATCTTCTTGGAAGTTTCTCCTTATGTCCTATTGTGTATTTTTCTTTTTCGTGAATGTGTTTTATCCTTTCCCAAAGAAAAACATGTAACAACTTCATTATCAATTTATAGTAAAAATGCATTTATATCACTTTGATAACAACAAAAATCTAATCTCTCATATGTTATTTGGATAATAGACACATTCTCACAAGAGTTGACATGTCCTTTAGTGATAGGTTGTTCAAATGACCTTGAAGCATGAAGAAAATGTGGATGTTTGGATTGATGCATTTGAAAGTATGATAATGCATCTTTTTGTCGTAATGTTTCCTTCTTACAATCGATGTTTAATATCTCACTGAATATTCCACAATTGAAATTTCAAATCGATTTAGAAACAAAAAATGAAACCCAAATGAGAAAAATAATATAAAATTAGTACAATTCCTACCAAGGGTGGAATATTTGTATCTATTTGTATTTATTATATTTTTCATGAAACCAAATTCTATGAAAAACGTACTCAAGAAATAAAAGACATAAAAAAAATTATTTGCATCACGGAAAATCATTAAAACAAAGGGTTGATAGTAGATGAATTAAGGAATAAAAGACAAATTTACAAACAATAGAAACTTTCATTAAGCTACATATTGTTGCTCAAATTCTTGTTGAAGGAAATATTCGATCCCATAAGAGACAATGAAGGGACAATTACTAGGCAAGTCACCCACTATCACCCAAGTGACGTTGCCTTCCAAGTTTAGGTCAAATGAAAGGTCCTAATCTAAGGGTGAATCCAAAACATTAAGAATTCATTTACAAGATATTTTATTAAAATAGCCCCAAGAGTTAGCTCAATCGATCAAATCAAGTGCCTCGCCAATGGGAGGTCACAGGGTCGAATCTCGAAAGCTCTTGGGGTTAGGTCAGTAAATAGGCCGAGGGGTGTTGATGCCCTTCGGGTGGCGTCCACTCAGTGTTAAAAAACCCTGGACGTAGCGGCTACCCATTGACCCGAGTATCTGTGAACCAGTAAGTGAAAAAAAAAATCTTTTATTACAATTTTCTTGAAAATACATTGTTATTTGAAAAAAAGTATTTTTGAATTTATATAAAATTATTATTAGTGAATTATGTTAAAATTATTTAAAAACAATAATAACTTTTTATTTGAAATAAAATTAATATATATATTATATATATATATATAATATTATATATATATTATATATCCACATTTACTATATTAAATTATGTTTATGTTGGGATCACTAAGTAAATGCATCCTCATCACAAAAAGCCAAGTTCTAAAAGAGTGTAGCCTAGCAATAAATAAAAAAGAAAAATGAACGCGAAGCAAAAGAGATAAAACTAACACAATCCTAAAAATATTAAAACTAAAATTAAAATTAAAAATGCTTAAGAAAAATATAATTATTATAAATAAAAATTATATCACAATAAGATAAAATTAATATATGTGTACTATTATTAAACTAGTATTAATATAATATAATAGTATTAATAAATAATTATTAAGTATAGATAATATTGGTTGTATATTGTAATAAGATAATATTGATGTATCTACAATATAGTAATAAAATAATATAATTTTAATGTAATAGTAAGATTATAATATAATAATGTAATAATATTATAATAAGATATATTAACAATTTTATTGTAATATTCTTCTTATCATGATAATGATATTTTCTATTAGAAATTTGATTGGTTGTGATTATAGGTTAAAATCAAGAAATGCCTTAAATCTTGGTGTTTTAGATGGTTAACTAGGGTCGAGAGACTTATCCTAACCAAATTGGTTATGGAAGCTATCCCTGTCTATTGGTCATCTCTTTTGTAGATCCCTAAAGGTATTCCATCTAAAATTCAAAATATATGTTGCAGATATCTATGGCCAGGTCAGAAGGAAGGAAGCTTCTTTGCTTGGGTCAAATGGGAGCGAATTTCACTCCCAAAAAATTGGGGAGGATGGGACTCGAAAAACATACATTTATTTGCAAAATCCCTAGCTACAAAAGTGGGTTGGAGGTCATTATCCTCGAACAATCTATGGACTGAGGTAGCAATCCAGAAATGCATTAGCCCTCTTCCTTTAGTGGACTGGATATGTATGCAAAACAAATAGAGAACCAATGTGTCTATCATATGGAAAGTTTCTCTTCAAGACTTTGGGGTTATCGAGAGGGGCCTCGCTTGAAAAGTTGGAAATGGGACCCAAGTCAGAATTGGAGAAAATCCCTGGGTTGGTTACAATGACCTCTTCCAGCTACTCCAGGATCTTATGGATTTTCTTCATGAAAGGGGCATCCATTTCTTAGGTCAAATTGTTGATCAAGATTGATCATCCATTTGGTCCTAACGCTAGAAAATTGCTCAAAAGATTTAGATTCATCGTTTCTATTGGAAGAAATGGCCTCATTACATATTCTCTCTGGATTACTCTCATGTACATATTCATGACAAAGAGGATTCTCTGGCTTGGGTTGTAGTAATTGATGGTGTATATGTTCCAAAGGTTGGATATGTTGTCTTGAATGAACATCAAAAACTAGAGCAACTTTCCTGGTGGTGGAAGAAGATCTAGAAGGTTGAATGTCTAACTAAAGTGCGGCTCTTCCAATGGTGTATTATGGAGAACACATTTCTGACTAGGGACAATAAAATGAAAAGGGGCACCATTGGTCCAACCTGGTGCCCACTATGCAAAAAAGCTGATGAATCAGTGTCTCATCTCTTCCTCTTTTGCTCCTTCGCCAAGGTTGTTTGGTTCCATGTCTATAATGAGCTAAATATACACACCAAATGGAAGGTTTTCCTGAATCTTCGAAAGACTGGTGGTAAGATATTAGCCCAAAGCATTTCAAGTTTCTCCCCTTCTTTTGTCACGGGTGTGTGGCTCATCTGAAACGCTGAAATATTCAAAGACAAAGATGTTACCCCTGATATAGTGGCGACACAATCTCTTGCTATTCTCTCTCTACTAGATTCATAAGTTCCAACCCCTCGCACTTGCCTCATTAGAGAAGAAGTAATTGATTCATCTTTTCCATGGGCCTATTTTGATGGAACGAGTACTACAAATGGAAAATGTGGAGAGGGAGCTATTCTACATTTATTTGAAAACCGTTATTATAAGCTCAAGAGTAGCCGAGGTCAAGGAACACACAACTACTCAGAGATAATGAGCCTTAAGTTCTTGCTATTATTTTCCATTAAACATAACATCCACATAATTCAGATTTTTGGTGACTTAATATTATTAAAACACTAGTTCAATAATGTTGCAAGATCCCAAATACACGCAATGCTCCCAATTCTTGAAGAGATCATTTTCTTGAAACAATTTTTTAACTCCATCTCCTGTTGTCATATCTTCAGAGAAAGGAATGTGGCCGTTGACACCTTGATTGAAGAAGACACTTCTCAAGCTTTGGGAGTCTGGAAGATATGGCACTTGACTTTTATATTGTATATATGTTTTATCATGTGGTGTTGTTTAAAACGTTATATGCAATTTTTTGTGAAAAATGATCCACAAGATTAGTAACGGTATTTACATCAACGATATATATATTTTGTGGGTTCTTGTGGCAGGTACAACTTTGAATCCAATATTGGAGATATGACAGACAAACAATTATCAAAGTGTAGCTAATGAATGCATGACATGTAATTTTCATATCTTTAATGAAAATTGTGATTTTTTCTTGGAAACAAATTATGATGATAATGATATTTATTATATAAATATTCATAATAATATCTTTAATAAAAATGCATATAAATATTAGTACAATAGTAATTTTTATTATAATTATAATATTTATATTAAAATATAATAATAATGATAATGTAAAATCTTGTCACTCTATTATTAAAATATTATTAAATAATACTAATTAATAATAATAATATATTCATTAAATTTACTTTTATATTGTAATATATATTAATATTATATTTTCTTATAGTAATAATTGTATGTGGAAATACTTTCCAGTTAAGCATAAAAAAAAGGCTGTAATTTTCTCCTATATCTTATTAAACATTTGACTTACCCAAATTACATAAATATAAATATAAAATTAAAATTAAAATTAAAAGTAAGGGTTCACACTTTCCTTCAACAAATCTACAAGGATATCTGACTTTCATTAACTAAATCAATGACTGATTTATGGTGGAGCACAAAGAATAAAAATGGGCGAGATTAGTTGAAAATTGTAGGCAGCTGTGTGCACAGATGGCAAGCCTCAACGAGAATACAAGTTGTACTAGTGGAGTTACATAGAACGTTGAGATTTATCGATTTAAAATATAAAATGCAGTTAAGTTTTAAGATTTTAATTGTCTTTAGGGTTTTTGATGGTGTTGAATCTATTTCCATTATCAAAAACAAAATTTAAACACTTTTACCATTAATTTAAAAGAAAAAAAATTACTCTTCTCAAATCAATTACTTAATCAAACAACTTTAAATATCTAACTTCAACTTATACATACTTCTAAAGGCACTTCTAAGAAATGTGTATATCTAAGTATCTACAAATGATGAGTAGTAGATTAGTCAATGCAACAACAATGTTGAATGAAAAGGATTCACGGATTGCACCTTTGGATTTGAAAGGATGCGAAGTAAATAATAATTTGTATATTGTAGGGAGCAAAGTTGAAGAATACCATGATGTTTCGTTGAAGATAGAAGCGTTGAAGAAGGTCATTATTCTTAGGCTCTGATTTAGGAAAGAGTCGCTTTCGATTGGAAAGCAAAGTTGGGGTAGACTAACAGGTAAGGAGGGTGAATTAGGTCACAGGGTTCCACCCTTGAGTTCACCACCAATTCTTCCAGCCATAAATGAAGACAATTTATACGAGTCTTCTAGCATTTGGAAAAAAGTGGGGTTGTTTCAAAAGATCAAGGGCTTCCCGTAATTCAAAACCTTAGAAAAATCGACAAAGACATGGTAGAGATAACATTAAATACCGGGCATACAAAAGAGGAGAGTGATTTCATCGTATTTCGATACATATGAATTCTAGAGTGAGTCTGATTTAAAGTTGAATAAACTAATGGAAAATGTTTTGTAATGGCTTTATGTAAAAATGTAACCCAAATTATTTTGTTGTTCTCTCCACTATGGAAGCTCGAGTCCTTTGTGGTCACATAGATTCAGGGTTCATTATGGGTATTCTCTTTTTCCACATGCTCATTTACCATCTTTGTGGTAAGAATTTATCATTTTACATATCACAGTTATGATTAAAGAATTATGATGATTTGAAATCAACATGAAGGGATCACTTCTTGATTGATGGATCAAATCAACCTAAAGGGGTCATTTCTTGATGGATCAACTCAACCATGGACCTCAGAGAGTGATCCAATTGAAGAGATCACTTCTTGTTGGATCAACCACAGAGCCTGAGAGAGAATTAAACCCATGACCTCAATAGGAAATTGGTTTAATAATGGGAACTCGACCAATTGAGCTAACGTGAGACTTATTCTTCTAATATTCTTATTAAAATAATGTTAATATATTAAATTGCAATAATATTACTAAAAGAATAATAATAATGTATTATCGATAATACTTTTATAATACAATTATAATGTGTTACATTAATATTATTTTAATAATAATAATAATTAATTATATCATATAATATTTATATTGCCATTATACTATATTACATTTGATATTATTTAATTAATAATAATAATAATAATATATCATATAATATTGATATACTATTAATATTAATATTATATATATATTTTAGTAATGTAATGTTATAATATATTTATAAAATATTAATATTAACAATATTATAAATATTATTAAGTTCATAGAGGAAATTTTTTAAAATAATGTGGATCTTAAAAACTAGATAAAAATAACATAATATTAAAATTTTAAAGCTTAAAAATAAAATTTAAAATAAACAATTCTTAAAATAAATTGTTTTTTTAATCTCAGACTTTTGTGAACCATAATGATGTTTGAGACTATCTATCGGATTAATCACATCGAATAATATGTTTAGATAATAAAAAATATTACTATCATAAATAAAAATTTGATCACGATTGGCAGAAGGGGGAGGGTTGTTGTATGTCCCTGAAGAAACTTGAGTACTGAAGTATTTAAGGTAGCTAGGATGCATGACAAATAACCAAGCGTAACCATATGCACTCCTTTAAGGCATACAACTAGCGAGAGAAAACCAAGTAGCCTCGTTAACTAATTTGGGAGATTCTTTACTCCTTATCCAACATTTAGTGCAAGGCTCATCTCCAAAGGACAAAATGTTAGAACACATCGTCATAAGTATTAGGAAGATTGCAGAAGACATCCCATTCATAAAATATTACATGTCCTTAGGGACCTTAACAAAAAATCCAACATTTGTGCCAATGAAGGTTGCAAGCTAATTTTTAGGGAGTTAGCATAAATGATATTCACATGCCTTTTAACATTCCAAATTCAAGATGAGTATTAGAGGTTTTGTTCTTTCTAAGATTTGTTTAATCAATAAACTATGGTGTGTAAATTCTTCCCTTTAGGAGATCAATTTGGTAAGGTTTATACATACAATACCTAAAATTTTGTTTTAAAATATATAGTCTCTCTAGAACACCTTGAAGCTCTGAGAGGTAAGAGGGATTGGAAGAAATATGAAATACACAACTATGTAATTCCTGTTATATTTGTTGCAATTTAGTCACAAAATTGCAACATAATACAAAATTCTCACTTCTGTTAAAAAATGAAAATACAATAAATTTATACTTATAGTAAGATAGCATTAATATAATAGTACTATTATTAAAATAATATTACTATAATATTATTATTAAGGTAATATAATAATAGTTTTCCCCTGGATGGGGTGATTAGTAGAGAGATGGGGAAAGGGGAGGAGAGGGAGCGTGGTTGCCACTGCCCCGCTTGACAAATAAATAGGGGGACGTGACAACACACCCCCTGTAAGTGGCATAAAACATGACTGAGCCTTGATAATGTCAGTCAAATACATCAGGAAGGGATGTTGGCTAGATTTGGAGAGCAATGTAGAGCATTTGAGGAGGTTCAGTAGAACGTCGAGCATGGAGAAGTTATTTCATGTAATAGAGGTTGTATTTCGCCATGAATTGAAATTAATGATCAATGAATCCTTGACAGAGGAGGGTATAAGGAAAACAAGGGGAACAGGGGAAGGAAAAATTGAGAAGGTTGACAAAGAGAAGAGGTATTCCACACGTACGACCTCTACGCGTAAAATGAAGGGAGCCAGTAGGTGGTTGGAAAAATTTGTTGAGAGAATTCACTCGCTCAAAGTCGATGTGAAAGATAGAGGCTATCATTGGGCCCATATGGAGTGGGAAGAATAGGAACAGGAGGATTGAAAGGTTGGGTGACATTGGAAAATAAGTAAAAAGGCTACCATTCTAGGTAAATTCCAGCTAGACGTTTGGAACTTTCTTGTTTGGTATGTTTGTTTCCTGTTCTTTTTCTAGTTTTTTTGGGAAATACCCTTTTACTTCAGTCAACTCTATGAGGGAATTTGGTTATTATAGTTCTATTTTTTATCTTCTTCTGAGTCACAGTTGGAGTAGAGTGTACCATTTGGCAAGCCATTGGCTTGCAATTCTTGTAGCGAAGGATATCCGGTCTGGTACTGGGTATTACTAATGTACCACTTCTTATTGGGCTTCTATTATTGTAGGAAATTGGGGTGACTCCTTGGGTGTGTTCATGCTTTCTAGCCACTAAAGAAATTTTGAATGGTTTGTGAATGGGTTAAGAGAAAGGGGTGTTCTGCCAAGAAGGCCATCCAATGATATAGATCGAAGCAATAACTCTCATCTGATGAAGGGGTTGGTTGGAATTTATGGATAAATGCACCAACAGTTGAGGAGGGTAGTTGGTGTTCTGAATATAATGCTAGATCTAAGGCACGAAGGACGGTTGGTGTGTCAAGAGTTTAATTATAGGTAGGGGAAAGTGGCATTGAGATTTAAGCGAAGTTGATAGTTTAAGGCAAGGGTTTGTGGGAGACAACTTATGTGGTTAGGGGGCATTGCAGAATGGAGAAAAGGGAAATTACCAAATAGAATTGGGGTAAGCATAAGCACAGGGGGCTAGGGGGAGAGGAGCTTTGTTGTTGTAGAACATATTTCACTGACTAGTCCAGTGTGTTGAGGCAGGATTCAACATGTCACGAGAGTGAGGTTGGGCAAGAAGAGACTCTGCAAACTATGAGGAGAGAGCTCATCGAGGAAGTTCGAGCCTACATAATAGGGTGGTAGTATTTATAGTAATAATTAAAGAACAAATCCCTACACAGGTGCAAGAATAATTGACCAGATTTGAAGAGGACGCATCATCTAAAAGAAGCTCCTTGACAGATTATGAGGTGGTAGAAAAATGGATAGGGTGGATCCCAGATACAGGGAACACCCGTGACAAAGAAAATCAATATTTGGAGGTAATTGAATTTTATTAGCAAGTTAAATTCTTCTTGGACCATACACTAATGGAAAACCAATATTTTAGAAGGGACCTCATGCAAACATTGGATCATATGCATGGGCATATGAAACATTATGACTGCAGACTGGAGAAAATTAATCACAAACTGACAAGGATTGAACAACAAATTGGTATGGTGTTAAAGCCTCACCTGACCCAATGGACCCTATCCTAGTATGCTTACTTGATTGTGAGATGTATCAATTCAGTAGCTTCCTTTTGTAGTAGGTTTTCTATATGGTCGTAAAGGCCAAGGATCTAGCATAGTTTTGTTTGTTTATAGTTCTTTTAGTTTTTAGAAGTCTGTCATGACCCTTTGTAAGGGTTCATTTTTGTTTATAGTCCGACCTCCTATGTGAGAGACTAATATCTCTTAAAAACACTGATGTAATTACCTACTTTTTTAGATAATAGAATTCACCTTATAAAAAAATATAATAACAATCTTCATATATATGTAATATCGTAATAACATAGTATAATTCTAATATAATAGTAATATTATAATATAATATATTAATAAGATATATTTAATAATATTTATTGTAGTAGTTTTGTTACCTTTATAATCATAGTATTTTTATACATTTATTTATAATAAATTTTAATGTAAATAACACCATAAATTTCTTTATTTAAATCCAATCAAATTGCGCAATTTGGACCATGAAATTATCACCACAACAAATAAATTTTGTAATATGAAAACCAAAAAATGCTACAACTCATAGTTAACATGAGAAGTAGTAGCAAACTCATCAAAATTCAGCATTATTATATTAAATATGGTTATGATAACTCATTACAACACCAAAAAATATCTAAATGGATGAAAATAGCTCCTCCAAATTTATGCCCCTGCGAGAGATCTAATTGACCTATCGTCGCAATCTCCATGTTAAGCCCGATGAGTGGATTTGACTTAATTCTTCCTCTTTGAGTGGCTAGGTTATATCTCTCAATACTGAACCCACTTCTCACTAGATCAACTAGGGTGGACCACTGACCATCATAACTAACACTCTACATAATGTGGGCTCTCATCGAGACAAGCTCTAAGAGCTCAACTAAACAAAATAAAAACAATAATCCCCAAAATGCAAGCCTAAGGAGTGAGATCTAATCTCTTTTAATAGTCATGGATTATTAGAATACCATGGGTAAATATTATGGATTAAGATCTAATCTCTTTTAATAGCCATGGATTATTAGAATACCTTGGGTCTTTTTCTTCTTTTATTAAAGTGACTTATAAGATTTTTTTTCTTTAGTCACTTTTAATTGTTAATTCTCCCATAGCCCATAATTAATTTTAATTTGTAACCCAGACTAATGAGATACTCTCATTTCCCAATGTCTAGAAAAAGGGACATTACAGTCCTCCCTTCTTGAAATTGCTTGATCCCAAAAATTTCTAATCTTGATACCAGGATCCCAAATGAATATGAAGAATCCCTGTTGCATCACTGAGATGGAATCCTGAATCTGTATGACAAGACCAATTTTTGATCCCACTTCCAAATAGGGAATCTAGCATCCACAATGTATGAATACTCCAATTGTGTTGTACCCTTGGCTAGAAGTAATCTCACCTAAGTTTCCCATTTGATAGGGTACCAACACATAATCTCCCTCCAATCTAACTATTGGGGACCTCTATCATAGTAGATGTTAACTATGCAAGGTTGCTTATTACTCTCCTGCAATTGTGAACTCAATGTGTTGTAAGCCTTGGTTATGTACTTTTGAAGATGGTTGTTGTACCTTTCAACTCCTGCTCTTGCTAAAAGTAACTCAATAGCATGTTTTTTTTGCTTCCCTATCAAGAGTTTTAACTTCTCCTCAATATTAGGAAGCTTGACAGTTTTCCTAGCACTCCTTATCCTTTATTATTCAAGCTCACTAACCTTCTTACATATTATACCTTTTAGCCTCCTGAGTCCTTCCTTTATTTCTAAGAGGCCTCCTACAAGCTTCTACAAATCAATAACTTCTTCACACCTATTCAGCTCACCCATCCAATTTTGGGTGCCACTGCTTCGATCATCCTCCTGTGTTCTGGTACCTTGACCAAATATTTCTTCTTCTACTAGTTCCTCATCAACTAACATGTTTTCTTCTTGGGGTATGGCATTGAATCCACACTCCACAATTTCACCTACTCTTTTGTCCTTAGCACCCTTTGAATGCAAGAAATCGTTTCCTTTACCAATTCCTCGCTAGTGATTATCTGTCCTCCTTTCCTACTATGATAGAAAATTTATCTTCCTTCCCTTTTGGTTCTTACCCTTGTTGGCATAATGTGTGACCTGCAACCCCAATGAATTTATCTCTCTTTCAATTAGCTTCCTTTTGAACCCTTTAAGGTTGAGCTCAATCAATATTCTTGAGAGTTCATGAGAAGCAGTTGAAACAACTTGCTCTTTCCTCCAAATAGCCAACACCTTTGATTGGATTGCTTGCAAATGACATCATCATCGCCTAAAATCAACAAAAAACAAATTTTCATGTTGGTTTTTACAATGGCCGGATGATATTATTTGATGTTGGTGAAAAAACAATCGAATATCTCAAAAATCAAATTATTGTAATCTAGATTGGACATAATGGCACACATTCTGGTTTTGGCCACCATATCCAAGATCTTGAGTTTCTTACTAAAGGTAAAGTCCTCGATATCCTGTAATCCTTGGAAGTTATCCACAATCATTTGTAACACCCTTCTTGGAATGTCATCACTGTAAAGGGGAGTACAAGAAATTATTCTTATGATCTCATAGAGGCAAGAAGTGTCTGAAAGTGTTATCTCCTTACAACTATGTTCCATAAACCTGTGTTGGATCAGGGCAAGCATTGATGGCTTCACTACCCAACTTAATATCTTCTAATAAGATTGTGCTACTTTGGAAAAGCATGTGTCTAATTCCTCTAATTTATACATGACATCTCCTGTCTTCATAAAATTCAAATCTGATCCAAGTACAAAGAGCAAATTTCCCACATCCTTTTCCTTTTGCAGATCCCTTGACTACATTTGTTGAAGAGTAATATGAACTCCTTTGGAGAAGGGTTTTATTATTTTTGTTCTTTTCTCCATAAGAACCTTACTACCCAAAGAACCCATCGAAGTATTATTGAAATGTTGTTTCACTCTCACCAAGTTATTTATGGCAGTTGTGAGGCCTTTTAAGGCCTGTTTCCATCTGTCATCTGTGAGCCAACAAACTTGCAAATTCTCAAATTCATTTTTAGTAATTTCAAGGGATTACAAGGAAACTATGGTTTCCCCTTTCCATTAGGCGTGAAATATGCTAAAAACCATTAAAAAATCCCTTCCAAAATTCAAGGGTTTGTTTTAGAAATTCTATGGCATAAATTTTGCTTGAAAAAAACCCTATAAATTCATTCTTAATTTTCACAACGAAAATCTCCAACAATTAAAACAACATGCAACCCATAAATTAAAATGTGAAAACTCCGACTTTATTTACTAAAGGAATTATTCAGGGGAATCTTTAAATGAAAATTTGAGATAGAACCTGGTAAAATTATTTGCCCAAAATGTTAGCTCAATCCAACAAATTAACAATTTGTCTAACTCCCCCCCCACCACCTCTTTTTTTTAATCTCGATCTTTCTAAATGAACTTAGCCCTCCCTAGCAATAACCTTAACCTAGAAAAAGACATTCGTCATAGCAAGATAAGTTCGACCCAACAAAAGGAATTCAACCTAGTAAGATAATTTTGACTGAGTGAAATGAATTCGGCCTAGGAGAATAAACTCAACCTAGTAAATTAATTTTGTCCCAGCAAGATAAATTCAACCCAATAAAATGAATTCGACCCAACAATATAAATTCAACCCAACAAGAAAAATTTAGCCCAACAAAATAAATTTGTCTTCTACAACTAAACTCGACCCTACAAATATTTGTATATGTGCCTGACTTAATCTTTGACATGATCCCACTACAACATTTCTCAAATAAAACCCTTCAGGTTGGCAAGAAAACCAGTTGGTAACACTGTAATATCACAATGAATAATTTGGTATTTATTTTCTCGAATTTTGCTTCAAAAAAAATTTCACCATAATTTTCTTTATTTAAACCCAACTCAATTGCACAATTTGCACCATGAAATTATTAGCACAAAAAATAAATTTTGCAATATGAAAACCCAAAAATGTTGCAACTAAAATTCAACCTGAGAAATAGTAGAAAACTCAACAAAATTCAACCTTATTATATTAAATATGGTTCTGAGAACCTGTTACAAACACCAACAAATATCTGAATGGATGAAAATAGCTCCTCCAACATTATGCCCCTGCGAGAGATATAATTGACCTCTCCTCGCAGTCTCCACTTTAATCCTGATGAGTGGATCTGATTTAATCCATCCTCTTTGAGTTACTAGGGTATATCTCTCAATACTGAAACCCATCCTCAATAGATAAGTTAGGGTGAACCATTGGCTACTATAACTAACCCTCTACATAATGTGGTCTATCACCCAGACAAGATCCAAGATCTCATCTCTAAAACAACAAAATAATAATCCCCAAAATGCATGCCTAAATAGTGAGCTCTCATCTCCTTTAATAGTTATGGACTATCAGAATACCATGGGTCATCTGAATACCATAGGTCTTTTTTTTTCTTTATTAAAGTGACTTATAATATTTATTTTTATTGTCACTTTTCATTGATTAATTCTCCCATAGCCCATAATTAATTTTAATTTGTAACCCAAGCTAATGAGATACTCTCCTTTCCCAATGTCCAGAAAAGGGATATTATAGCCACACTTTTTAGAACCAAAATTCAACAACAATAGACCTCCTAGCAGAGTCGTTGCCGACAATTAAGTTTTCATATGAAAATGGAACACATGTAGCAATCACAAAAAGTACCACCAAAAGTGAAACTTGCTGAGGCCTAAGGTTCAAGATGTGACAAATGGCTGAAGGCATCATTACTACAACGGGAGGAAGAAACAGAGGCCCAACATTGTCACCGATAAGTAGAGATCCAACAACACTCTTGAAACCCCGACTCCACTCTTGTTGTGTATGCTCAAACATTATAAAAACAATTATGTGAATACTTAATATACATAGCAACACCTCTGTAATGGAGTGGCTTGCAACAAACTAGTCTAGGATAGAAAAAGTCCAAGGAAGAGTCTCAGGAAAAGCAGGAGACTTGCCCTTCAATAAAACCTCAATGCAGTAAGACTCTAGACATAGTCCCACCTGCATTGGGGAGGGAATCACCTTACAATAGTTAACACACTACAACAATAGTTTGGTAGCAAAACGTAGGTCGAAAACGAGAGTTTCCATACTCATATTCGCAAGGTGAATAGCTTGCATGCATTTGCATGTGGGGGGCAGGCCATGCCACCCGCCTCTTAAATTTTTCATGCTTGGTGGAGTGGCATGCTTGCCCCCAACGTCTTGTCTACCCTCAAACTCCACCTCGATGAGGGAATAAAAATAATTATATAATATTATTACAATATAGTATTATTATATACTTATTTCGTAATAAATTATAATTAAAACTACATAATAATACTAGTATAACCAATATATTATATATTAATAATATTATTATTTTATATTGTTATTAAAAATAACATTGTAATTTTGTTATTAAATTAATACTATTTTTTTAAAAAGAAACAGGTAGCATTTTCATTAAATAGACTAGAAAAGGGCCAGGTCCCGTACAAAATTCAGGATTGTTCTTTCCGCCACTTCCATCAATTTGCATTGGATGGGGACCTTCTTGGTACCATTATTATTTACATATATTCTTATAGCAAAAATATAACTGTAAACTCTCCATAAAACACCACTATATTCTATACATCGATATAACATATATATAAAATTAAGGCGAATTCTTTCAGCTGCTGCTAGGCTCGACTTCTTCACCCGTGGAATCATCCACAGAAGTGGTCAGTTCCTCTGCGTCATTCTCTTCTTCATCCAGGACCCACACAATAGTAGCAATCTCAGCATCAACATTGTTGACGACCGTAGCACCCCCAACCCCGAAAACTTCCTTTAAGACCCAACAATCATTTTTTCCACCTTAATTTCAATGTTGTCGACCTTATACTAAATAATCAATAGCTCTATGCACATGCCTTCCATGGTCTTCTGCAGTAGTTCCAAATCTTTGCCCATTCCAAATAATTGTTGCACAAATAACATGCATATTTTCATTCATTTCCTTGACGATATCCTTTACTACTTGTTTGCAGGTACTCTCCACTATGTTCTCAATGCTTTTGTGCCCCAAACCATGGCCAACCCTCGAGCTAGCAAGCCTTGAACCTCCCCCACTGCCATTTCGCACAGAGGACATATTTGCAACAATATGCCTCTAAACAATAACAATCTTTTGGTCAACTAACCATAGCCAACTAAGATATATAATAGTCTGATCAATCCCTACATCCCCCCTGATATTTTCCTTCATAAATGCAAGATGATTCAAAGTCTTGTCAATGCCAATTCCTTCCATGTTTCCCATCGCCATAAATAACCAGGATCGTAATACGATGGTACTTGCTTCCCCAGGAGGAGTAGCTAAATTACATATTCGGCCGAGTAACCAAAGCCTCAATGCCCACCTATCCTTGTACATGATTTTCCTTCCAGTGGCACCACACCGCTGCCTTAGCTCACCACCCACTGACCCTGCAACCAAGGCACTGTGAAGGAACCTCAGAAAGTTGGCCTTCTTAACTACCATCTTGCGAAGGAACCTCGGGGAGCTAGCCTTCTTTACTACCATTTTAATACTTTGATAACCCCTACCACCATAGTACAATGCCTGCCTGTTGCAACCATTCAGGGGATGTGACATGAAGAGTTGTTTTGATTTATGCATATTCGATCTTGTTCTAATAGCACCCGCGTGTTAGCCTGGCCATTTGCCATATGGTTATTGGCACGCAACACGTGGAACGAATAAACCTTTTCATTTTTTTTAACAAATAAATAATCCTTACCATGATTGAGGAGGTTTCATCATCTAGGAGAATGACGTTCTCGAGGAGCTTTACACATTTTTGGATGATCATCATGGAATTTCCAACTATGGACAGATTTTTGATACGATTAGCCAAACTTATTTTCAAACCCTGCTAAAGGGAAAGGGTTTCCACTTGATTATTTGTCGTAGTGCCAAGACCCCATGCATACTTTACTTCTGTTGTTTCTTCGAGTTTGATGATTCCCCCTCCCACTCCAGCCTCCCCGTATTAAAATAATACTATTACTAATAATAATATCGATAAATTTTTAACAATACTTGTACAATGGTATTAATATTATATTTTAATTTAATAATAATATTATAGTATAGTATAATAATAATATTACGATAAAATCCTTAGGCACTAATATAGGTTCTAATCTCATTGTTTACCCAATACGCCTTTCCCGAGGAGCTAGGACTTGATTGATGATGAATATGACCATGTGAAATAAGACAAAGCATTATACTAGCTCCAATATAAGGCAAATAATAAGTAATGGTTAGTGATATGCAACTTACTTACACCCTTATAGAGCTTACCTTATCCATATCACTCTATGTAAGCTATCATAGTTAATCACAATTATTCATACTTGCTTGGTTCCCTTATTGATTTGAATATGTAAACTTGAATATTTTTAACAATTTGCAAGTGAGAATTATAAGTGTTTTGGGTAGAGGATCAATTTACTAAACACATAAAAGATGATTTTTATCTTAGTTTTGAAGAAAATAAAGAAGAAATCAATACCATAACAACATACACAAGACACCGGGCTACATCTCTTGGTCCGGCTTCCAATGTTGGGCCTCTTTCATTATGCTAAAAAATATGTTCTTACATCAAGTTATAGTGCTTAAAATGCTAAAAAAATGTCTCTAATGGTTCTAGAACATTAAGAAACCCCTATTTGGGCTCTTTCTGCACTCAAAAAGATCAAAAATTGACTAAGCTATGCTCCAGAAAAGTTTTCTTGCTAATTGTCCTCAAATTCACATTCCCCTGCAAATTGTTCTACAAATTCTGCGTTTTGCAGCCATGTGGAGTGACAAGTTTGCCCCATGTTGACAAGATTCCCATTGGTTCGGGTGCAAATTGTTGAACACTTAATTTCATTATGTTGGCCTTGAATCGAATAAAAAGGCGCCATGTGGCATGACCATATCCTTCGGATTCAAGGTTTGTTTCATTGCTTTCCACGATGATTAACCCATGCTCGTTTACCATGGTTGTCATAGTCAGGTTTTGGAACCCTGCCATGGTTAAGTTTTGTCATACCATAAACCAACCATTCTTTGAATATGGTAAGGTTCTCAGTGGTAAGGTTCAAAGCTCGCGTCGATGGTCATATATGGAGTCATATGACCCCGGGGCTGCCCCCCTCCAACTGTTCCGCGCCCTAAATTTTGAGAGTTGAGCTCTGATGGGTGTTAGCTTTAGGGTTGTGGCTGTGGGTCAAGCTAAGGCCTGGCCCCTTAGCCCCTCTGCCTATGGTCCCGTGGGCGCTAGGGTGGCCAGAGGCTAGGACTTAACCCGCCCCCTTCCCCAATAATGCATTATGTAAACTTTAAATATGATTACGTGACCACCGTAGTCAAGAAACATGTGTGGCGCAATGGTGGCGGCCTGTTGTTTTTCGGTGGAGGTCACAAGTTCAAATCCCATGGAGGTAGTTCAGCCTCATACCAAAATCTTTCCAAGTAAGACGAGGCCATGTGGTTGCCACTGATTTACCAACATGGCTCTCCCTTAATTGTAAACCATTCAATCAATAAAATCACACCATCCACCAACGAATCAAAATGTGACACTTGTCACCATACCATTGGTTGATAGGAGGTCCAGTCACCCTGTATGATCATTGCCCAGTCAACATACAAACTACTGACTGGGCATCCTTGCAAACTTTTTTTTTTTTTTTTTTTTTTTTTTTTTAGTTGTTTAGAAAATCGATCAGAACACGATAGTGAGAGCATATGATATCGGTTTTGAGTGAAAAGAGTTGTGTTGGATTCATATCGCTGAGATCTATCCAATCGTACAGGTTTCAAACATTTTTTTGAGCACTTTAAATTTTGAGCAATAAACTGGTCCCTTGGATCACTCCTCCCCATTGGAAGCTTTTGGACCTCTAGAAGCTCATTTTCAGACAAAAAATAGATGAAGGTACAAATCCCTCACCCTTTAAGTCTCAATCCACTGAAATTTTCTTGAATTTGTCACTTTGAGCTTTTCATGAAAGTACATCACATTCCCTGATTTTGGAATCCTGGACTTTCTGTCAAATATCAACTCTCGCTGCAATTTTCCAAGATATGCAGAACATAAAACTACCCTTGGAGGAATATGAACATTCCCTCCTTGGTCTTTAATCAATGGAAACTTAAACAATTTCAAGTTCCTTTCACCTTGAACATTGTCGTCATGATGATGCTTAGCATGTCTAGCCTTGCACTTGGCTCGACTCTTTACCAAATGTGATCGCCTTCACCATGCACTATTCTTCTTCAAAGCCAAAACATTATGAAACCCACAAGAACATGTTTTGGGACCAATGTCCTCTTTGTCAAATAGCCTTTGCATTTTAATTTTGACCTCTGCATGCTTTAACACCGACATCTTGTTCACACCAATGTTCAACAATGATGCATCATGCTGCAAATTCACTTCATTTTGTTTACCTCTTTTTGGAGGCAACATGTTAAACTCCTGAAACATATTATCGCATGAATTAGAAACCTCAATGAAATCAGATTTCAAACTTGATTCATATCCTTGAAAGGTTTTATATTTGGAGTAGCATGATCCGGATTATCCACAATATTGTGTTCATTCTATCGACGTTTCAAACCCCAAAGAGGGTCCATCATCAGGACTAAATTTGATAGAATATGAATGATAGTTCCTTGAGAGAAGAATCTTTTGACCAGAGTATAAATAAACCTAGATCTTGATAAATTTTTATAAAGAAGCTGACCCTTATATATA
>APFE030414653.1:228563-238592 GCA_000404065.3 Pinus taeda
ATGAAGAAGCACGAGAATTCTGTAATCTTATTCTTCAGCCATCGAATCCACATTTAGACAGTCCAAACACAAATGTTCCAGCAAGCTCTGTTTATTAAATCTCTTAGAGCGTACACAGCAAGTCTCAAAATCAGATTATCGATCAAACACCTCTCACCCTTTGAACAACGAACAACGTTGTTTAAATAGGCAATCTTTACATGTTGGCCCTTGAGCCGCTGTCAAGTTAAAAGAACATCACTGAAAACATATCTAATAAAACAGATCCCAAAGATATCTATAGCAATAAAGTTTTTAAATGCTAAGTTGTGCTGGTAATGAATGCATAAAATATCTAAAACAGGTGTTCTAGGGCAGTTGGCAACTGAAGTTATGCAAGTGAAGGCTACGTATGAGAGAGCAGCCTCAAAATGGTTGAACGATGGTCCTGGAGCTGTGCGCTGGCCTCATGGCCATAACTCTGTAATTACTGCACATGGAATCCTTTGTCGGTATTGTTTAGGCGGTTCCATAAAATAATCTTCGCCTTTTAGATTGTGGCGGTGGCTGTCCCTTCTGTATTCAACTTACTGTGCGCTAACCATTTTTCCCAATCTGAAGCCAGAGCAGAATGTGCCAAACGTAATATCTCAATGGAAAAGCGACCAAACTGTTGCCTAGTACCACAAATACCAATATGCTGGTTAACACAGGTCTTTGAACCTGCACCTTTAACTGCACTTATATCCACGGAACTACAGATTGGATATATAGCTATGGAAGAATGCAGGTCAGATGAAAGTACCTCCGCAGAGTGTAAAGCAAGCAATTGGGTTTCTATATGCGTGAAGCTTCTTTCAGCTACAATGGAATCTTTACTAACTCTAGTCAAGGGGCTCTGACATTTTGAACAACCATTTCTACCTAGATCCTTTGATTTCATTTCATATGAATTCCCGCTAATATCAGCCTTTTTTGAAGTAAAGTCTTCTCTGCACGTGCTGTCACTTAATTTAGCCAATGAATTAAACTTCTGCAGAACACTCTCTGCTGTCCTAGAACGTCCTGCATCAACATCATGCCTATCAAAAGCTTGATTATCTGAAGTCATCCGCATGCATTTTAGCAACGGTTCACCTTCTGAGGTGTCCTCGGCTTCAACCTGATTTAATTCACCTTTTACAACAGGAAGAGGCAGTATCCCTTCACATTCTACAAAAGGTAAGTCACATAAAATCATGTCTGCCATTGCTTTCAAAACCCCTTCACTCTTCT
Organism: Pinus taeda; assembly: GCA_000404065.3. Classification (NCBI taxonomy): domain Eukaryota; kingdom Viridiplantae; phylum Streptophyta; class Pinopsida; order Pinales; family Pinaceae; genus Pinus; species Pinus taeda. Next base: position 229,818 of record APFE030414653.1, read on the forward strand.
CCAACTTCTCTTCCGGCAGTTCATCCTTATTTGGACTGCAACACCTTATTCCCTCATCGACCTGAACTGAATTTTGATCCACCCTCTGTAATTGATTGTATAGTAAGTGCAAAGCTATTGTGTATTGGCGCCGTCCAACATGAGCCACCGTCACTCTTCTAACCATTGATGGTGTTAATGCCAATGGAGAGGGAAGACCCAATAAACAACGCTCGAGTTCACGCATTGGATTGACAGCCCCACAATGACCACACTCCTTCCAGATTGAATCACCAACAAATGGAATGGCATGTGCACAAACAATACATGGAGTAACCAGATTCTTGCACTCTGCACACACCAAAGCTACAGAACTCGGTGCTCTTCGCCATTTTTGCCTCTGGCAAGCTTCATACTCCATAACAAATGAATGCTACGTTGTCAAGATACTTTTAAAAAATCTTGTACACCCAAGGCAATCCTCTTCAAAACTACAGCCATGCTGCCAGGCTGCTTACTAGCATCTTGAACTTGAAATACTGCCATGTGCATATGAGGATCAAACTCTTCATTTATTGGATCAAACCTTTCAACTCCGTCTTGCGTTGTTGCTTCAAATCCTGTGCAGCCTACATTAACACCGATTTTAGATTCATGGATGATAAGACCAGCTTTCTCATATTTATCACTCTCTATTTTCATGCTGGTTCTAGCTGTTCTAAAACCATGTTCAGATTCCAAGTTCATCAGATCATCTTTAGTAAGACTATCTTTCATTTCTATGCTAGTTCTGGCTACTTCAACATTCTCTCCAGATTCTGGATTCATATGAGCACTCTGCTGAGTGAGATCATCCTCCATTTCTGTGGACTCTCCACTGCTTTACTACTCTCTTCAAATTCCACGTTCATAAGACCAGTCTGCCTAGTATGATCACTCTCCATATCCATGCTAATGACTACAGCTTCACCACTCTTTTGAAATTCTAGGTTTGAATGTTCACTTTGCTTGGCACACCTATCCACTATCTTCATGCTCCACTGAGCAATTTGCATTGCTTGCTGATAACCATCAGTCACAATTTTTCGATAGGAAATGTTGGGTCATTAAGGTTCTGATGATAGGTGGCTTCTGGTATAAGCTGAGCTGATTTCTCAATCTTTTCAGGTTCCTCTACCAATGGACCCGTCTTGTCAATATCTCCATTTTCTGCTGTCATACCCATTTGCGCTATCTGCATAGCCTGTCTACAAGCATCAATTGTACTTTCCTTGTGGAAAGGTAAAGGTTCTATTGAAGTAGAAATTTTTTTAGTCTCTGAGATTTTCACTGCATCACTTTCACTCAAATTTGCAATGACAGATTTATCAAATTTCTTTGATTCTTTCAATAATGAAACATTCAGAGCCTGGACATTTTGGAGGGTAATAATATCAGTGCCAAGTGCTTTTTGTGATCCACTATTATGATAGTGGGTGGCTTGTTCACATGCAGTTTCAGCTTGTAAGTTGGCATGAGGCAAAACCTGCAGTGTCCGCATTGCCACTTCACAAGCTCGGGAATTAGAATTACATGTTATTACACAGCCTCCATTTCCAACAGACAAATGCTTTATAAGTGATGCTTTTCGTTTGTGTGCAGATGCATGACCATCTTCTTGTACTTCATGTCCTTGTATTGCAGATAATGCTTTTCTGTTTGCACAGTTAGCTTTACTTGGCTCAATAATGTCTTTATTGTATAACACAGTATCTACATAAGTTGTCCTGGGGGAAACAAAAGCAGGACCACCAAATTGTAGCCTTGAAATATCCTCTGGTTCTTGAACTTCAGAGGCCATAAATGCACTTGTTCCACTACCCATGTAAATCATCTCAGCTTTCTCCATAGAAGAAACAGATTTATCATTATATGTATGCGCCATATTTTTACTAGTCTGCAGTACCAGAGAAGATGACTCCTCTTCTCTCTGACTCAAGCTTGCTGACGACACCTTTGTAACACTTACCTGAGCATATTCAGGAGTTTTTCTTTTCCAAACACACTGACTATTGTTCTCCATTTCCACATTCATGACTGGGAACTTCTCTTCCATGACATTTTTATGTCCAGATCCTGAATCTTTCAACAACGCATTATTTTCATTGTGCCTGTTAACTTGAATTCTGGTCAGAGATTTTCCTTTGGTAAGCACATGAGCAGTCTGAGACTTTTGTAAAATCCATGGAGAATTGACTACTTTCTGTTCATTGTCACTGAGTCCAGGATATTCAAAGTTTTCATTTGAAGCAACTTGCCTTTTAGCATTCATAGTTTTTTGTGGATGCAGCCTTACTAAGGCCAATGATATTAGTCAACAGTAGTGTTAGCCATGCTTGAGAAATGTTTAATAGTGCCTGGTCCATGGTCCTCAAGAATACATGCAATGACTTTTGTGCCTGAGGATTTTGTGCCCTCTTTGCCTCAGTAGCAAATATGGAACATTGCTGCAAGCAAAGCATGACATATTTGGCCTGTGAATATGTCGATCACGAAAGGTGAATACCTTCTATGAGCAGGAGGCTAACAAGCTCTAAGAAGTTCTCTTGGTGTAGAAAGACAATAGGCATGTCAGGGCTGGGAAAATGACTAAGCTCTTTTGTGGCCTCCTGTGGAAAGAAAACAACAAGTGGGAGAATGTTGGGTTGTGTTACATTCTTTCCATGTAGTTAACAGGGGGTTTGAAGGGCACAGGGGGTTGGACCCTATGTTAGGTTGGGCGGACCCACCAATGTTTTTGTGCATGATTTTCTCACATGTTTTTTTTGGACGCGATGGTTTTCGGTCCATGGTATTGGACGCGATGGTTTTCAGTCCATGGTATTAGACGCGATGGTTTTCGGTCCATGGTATTGGATGCTTCGGCATGTATAAATATGTATTGTAATATTGAAAGGAACATAATGAAAAATCAAGCTGGTAGTCTCAGTTTTGGGATCCAGGGGAAAATCACTGTGTATATGTGTTTTATATGTTATGCTCTCACATTGTTTATTTTTCGTGTTTAGAATTCGTATGCAGGTAATTTTTGTACGGGGTTAAAACCTACACAAAAATATGTGTTTACATCAAGTTATAATGCTCAAAATGCTAAAACAATGTCCCCAGTGACTCCAGAAAAGTTAAAAACCCCTATTTTAGCTCTTTCTGCACTCAAAAGGGTTGAAAATTGACTGAGTTATTCCCCAAAGAATTTTTCTTGCTAATAGTCCTCCAATTCGCACTCTCCTGCAAATTCAGTCTTTTGCAGCCACGTGGAGCGACAATTTTTCCCCGCACTGGCGAGATTCCTGTCAGTTCATGTGAAAATTATCGAACACTTAATTGCACTATGTCGGTCTTGAACTGAATAAAAAGGAACCAAGTGGCACGACCATATCTGTCGAATTCAGGGTTTGTTTCACTGTTTTCGTCGATGATTAACCCACACTCCTTTACCCTAGTTGTCATGGTCAGGTTTCAGAACCCTACCATGGTTAAGTTCCACCATACCATAACCCAACCATTCATTGACTATGGTAAGGTTCAAAACCTGCACCAATGGTCATATATGGAGTCATATGACCTCGGGGCTAGCCCCCACCAACTATTCTGTGCGCCTGGTTTTGAGCACTGAGTTCCGATGAGTGCTAACTTCGAGGTTGTGCCATGGGTCGGGCTAAGGCCTAGCCCCTTGGCCCCTCTGCCTGCGTCCCGTGGGTGCTAGGATGGCTAAGGGCTAGGGCTTAACCCAACCCCTTTCCCCAATGGCACATTATGTAAAATTTAAATAGGATTGTGTGACCACCATAGTCAAGAAACATGTGTGGCGCAATGGTGTGAGCCTATTATTGTTCGGTGGAGGTCACAAGTTCAGACCCCATGGAGGCAGTTCAGCCTCATACAAAAAAAATTCCAAGTAAGAGGAGGCCACGTGGATGCCATCGATTGGCCCACGTGGCTCTCCCTCATTGGTCAATCATTCAACCAATGAAATCACACCATCCACCAATGAATCAAAATGTGACACTTTTCACCATACCATTGGCCAATAGGAGGTCCAATCACCCTATATGACCATTTCCCAGTCAGCATACATACTATTGACTGGGAATCCTTGTAAACTCATTTTTTTTTAATTTTAGTTGTTTAACAAATCTATCAAAACACGATATTGGGAGCATATGATATTGGTTTTGAGTGAAGGGAGTTGTGTTGGATTCAGATCGCTGAGATCTATCCAATCGTACAGGTTTCGAGCATTTTTGAGCACTTTGAATTTTGAGCACTAAACGGATCCCTTGGATCACTTATAGGTCAAATAAATGTTTACATATAAGTATTCCATATAAGCCCATTGATTAAAGGGATTCATTATTCCATATAAGTTCATTGATTACAAGGATTCATCTAATACTAGTTCATAGATTAGAATAATGTATGTTCAACTTTCAACATTTTACTGGTATTAAGTGTGTTCAACCCCATATGTGTACAATGTATGAAACTAGATTGAATATAGCGAATGTATGGTGTTTGATTTGATATTAGGTTGGCACTAGCATATTATATGTACTCTCTTTTCCATAATAGGGACTGAGCAGGGCATAGCTAGCAACATAGGAGCCATCTCGGCGTTAGCAGCTTCATGTCGCACTACAATGAGGTTCCATTATCACAAAGATGCCCAAAAATTGGCTTCAGTCCAGGATGTAGAATCCATGTTGGCTCTATTCTAGTTCCCTCTAGGTAGAGCTCATCAACGATGAAGGAAGCGATCCCAAAGGCACATCATGGGCACCCTAACATAGATTCTCATATAATCCAAAATGCAGAAAAATGAGTAATGGTGAACTAGGATTCTCCCTTTGCTAGTATGAATTATGTCACTAATTATAGATAGGTAACAATGTGATTACATTACCTGAAAGGCCTTAACAAATTCTTAAGCCCCTTGTCCAAGTTAACCATTTCTTAAGCCCATCTTGACCAAGGATGGTCTAGATATAAATTCATGCATGCAGAGGCCAAACATGGGGTCTAAATTTTTCGATCCTTTTTCTTAAATTCCTCAAACTTACAATGGATAATGCCATTTCATCCATCTCTTCGATACCTTTCTAACAATATAATTTTTTCCTTAATATGACTCCCGAATCAAAATATATAAGCCCTTAAAGCTTGGCCTACTAGACATTGCCACATCACTCTAGCCTATAATGTGGCACCTATATGGTGACCACATGGGAATCCATGCCATTTCCCACATGTCAACTGTTGACCCGTTCATGACAGTGTCATGTCATACATTTTTGGTTACTTGCAGGATATATGCGCATATATAAATAATGTAAGGGTGAACCCCCCTTCCAGACACATATGTTGTGCAGGCCCCCTATTCCACCTCAACCCAGAAATAAAATCCCAGGGATTTCCTTTGCAGTCCACCATTGAAACCATTGGGGATGAACCTTCAAGGTTACGTGGAACCCCACTCTACCAAACCATTGTTTTCAATCCACTGGAGAGCATTCAACCAATCTCATGAGGTCTGACCTCCACTGTGGACCCCTCCTCCTACGCGTTACATCACTTGCCCTCACACCTGCACACTTGGGCTCCACCACTGCCACAAAACCTTAGGAATAAAATCCCAATAGGATTGCACCAAGCACCACAAGAAATCATCAGGGTGGAGGCACCAGAGTGACATCATAGATTCTAATCGTCTAGGTGACATCACGAGTTCTAATTGTCGGGGTGATGTCATGGATTCTAATCATCGAGGTCATCTGATGGTGCAAACTCTATGTGGAGATCAATGGCTTTGAACCAAGCATTCTTGTTTTTGGTCATGGTGCCCAACCACATAAGCATACGAGGTTCAAGGCCTAATTTCCTCTACAGCTTGGTTTTCATCTCCTACGCACTTTAACAAAATCAAAGATTTTTTAAGTATATATAACAAAGCCTTTTCCTAGGGCCCCCAGAGCCATAACATATGCGAATATGTTGGTGGCTTATCTAGCTATCCTTCTTGAACTTTTATAGAGACTCTACCCGAGCCCTATTCTTGTATGCAAAGGCTGACATAGGTGTGCAAGCCACTTATATTTATAGATATGCCCTATGATATCCCTTCTGAGCTTTTTACACAGACTCAACCCATCATGCATCTTTTGCGAGCTTTCTCTCCCTCTTTATATGTGTGTGTGTGTGTGTGAAAATAGGGTTATCCCTCTTGAGCTTGTAGTTAAAAAAAAAGGCTTGATGGCAAAAATGCTTTAATATAGGTATTCAATTTCCTTTGAATAGAGATTGTCTTTCTTTCCATACACAGGTATATAGACTAATCTACAATCTCTAAATAAACACATGAATAAACTCATTCCTTAAAAAATAATATTTTGGAAAATTAACCTCTCATTTCCACACAGGAAAAAGGGCATCCCTTGCTATTAATTTAGTCATATTAACAACACTACAAACATAAACATGATATACACATGCAATACAATGAAAAACTTCAGGCATTCAACTACAAATGCATGACATAAATATAAAAAGAACCATAAGAATTCAAGAATTTCATTCAATAAGTTCATGCATCAGTATTATGTAGCAATGCAACATCATTCAGAGCTACATATCAATTCCCATAGAGAAATTATTTAATTCCACAACTCTCAGCTTAGTGAACCTTATTTATAGTACATAAAAAGCGCAAATTGAAGGTAGGAATTCAATTTTCCACCCCACCATAGATCTACTATAGCCAAAATCACTTACAATAGTCACTCCCAAGAAAAATCCTCAATCTAAGGGGAATTTCTTTTTAGCATATTTAGCAAGAAGCCATATTCAATCCACAGGGGATATTAAATGCATATGGCATCGGGTGGTTTATCAGCTAGTCAAGCACAATAGAATTCACAAAAATGGGTGGTTTATCAGTTGTTTCAAGAACTTTAAGAGTGGTTTATTAGCCCACAATAAGCACCCTAGGTGGTTTATCAACTCTCTCTCAGAAAGCACCCATCTGCATGTGGTTTATCATCCCTAGCTAGCACCATGCATGGTTTATCAACCAGTCCTTGGCAAGCACTCATTCACATTTCCTATTAATCCTCTCGCACTCCTCGTCACAAATTCCTCTTTCATGGAACCCCATTCCCTCAGCTCATATCTCTTTCCATATTTCCTCGTGAGCTTCACCAAGAGGAGGTCCAACCCCAACATTTTTATGCAAATTCCTTTTTATAATTTCTCAACGGTGCCTCTTGATGCTCCTCTTGGACTCTTTCTCTTATTTTTGTTATTATTTGCACCATAAATTAATTAAAGGTGCTAGCTAACCCCACCTGGGTTTATCTTTCCTCTTCCATCTTAGATCATGGATATGTGGTCCCATTATTCAAGCCATTACATAAAAATATACTCATTTATAATTCAAAGTATTATCACATTACCAAAAATCATGGGAAAATGTATGAGGGGTGTCACAAGTCCTTTCAATTTTATTGCTATGTGTGGAAGCCTCACCAGGCGAGCTAGAGAATGTAAAGTACGAGAACTAAAGTTTCATTACATAAGATGAGGGGGAATTCAAGGAACATGCATTGAATTAATTGGCAAACACGTCCACTCATGGCTTTTGGATCCCACTCACAATTTCATGGATGGAAGGGGATGGATTTATTATTAAATCCCTTATTTTGAGGCTTGAGCTGGATTTACCATGTTGTTTCCTTCTAATTAGGAAAGATTTTCTCCTTCTTTTTCTAACACTTTTCTTCTTTGTCACTTCTCTCTCTCCATCATTGGGCCATCATATGGTTTTCCTTTATTGCTCCATGGTCTCATTCACTCCTCTCCTCTATAAATTAGTTGGCTTTCTCTAGACTCCTGACCCCTTTTGTTCCACATGGCTGCACACTTGCTTAAGCCTCAAGGCTCATCCTCAAGGTTAAGCTAAACTTCATCTCTTCAGCCCATTCTCCTCATTCTCGTAAGCTTCTTATCACAACAAGGTTCTGAGCCAAGGGAAATTCTAAATAGTACAATGCCCAAATAGGGTGCAAGAGTAAGGGGAGCATATTACTATAGGCAAATAGGGCTCTTTCAAGTCCAACAAAGAGAAGAGTCCTTGACTATTCTATATAGAAACAATACATTGTCACAAATACTGGAGGAAATTACCTAGGTCGAGTGAGAAATTGTTGGAGAATGAGGATTACTCTTCGACATGGAAGTATCTGGTGAATTGAAAAATAGATCTAAAACATTGACCAAATTAGAGGGAGATTCAATCAATACAAATGGGACAAGTCCCAATGGATAATAATGCAACGAGGGAGGAGATCTTGTTGATTCTGGATGAAATTAAACTCACAACCTAGGGGTTGGATTGATGATTGTAGCATATAGAGGCACATCTAGGTATTTCCCCAAAATTAGACTACTCACCACATAGCAACAAAGAACCAATAGTGGTGAAAGAATCTAACTCCCCTAAGATTGGATGGTGGAATCAATACACTATTCTTTTGCTCATTTTTCCTTTTGGTATTTCAATTTAAGGTTAATAGTTGATTTGGTTAGCCTCAAGGCACATGATAGTAGTATTTTAGTATTAAACTTTTATGACATTAATATTTTTTGGATGCTGAAATAACATTTGGCATTACCACTGGTTTGGTTTCCCTAATGGCAGATTAGGGCAAGCCTTCATGTGCATTTTATTTTGGTTATAATGAAATGAAAATTTTTTTATTACAA
>APFE030414662.1:0-29227 GCA_000404065.3 Pinus taeda
TCTAGCTTCTTGTGAATGGTATTCTACAATAGCTCAATTTTCGCTGAAGCTAGAAGTTCCTCCAAGCCTAAGTTCAAGCCAAGCCAGAACTATTAAGCTCAGAAAAGCCAAGTATTGCATTCATGAAAACTTGTACTAGAGGGATCCATCTGGAATCCTTTTAAAATGTTTGGACAAAGAACAATCTATGGAGGTCATGCATCAGTTCCATTCCAGCATTTGTGGAGGACATCACTACTGGAAAACCACGGCCCACAAGATCCTTAGAGCTGGGTATTATTGGCCCACTTTGTTTTCGGATGTCTTTTCATTTATGAAATCTTGTGACAAGTGCCAGAGGTTCGAAGGAAAGCAGCAGTTGAAGTCATTACCCTTGAAGCTAATACCTGCCAGTGGCCCTTTTTAGCAATGTGACCTGGATTTCATAGGTGAAATTAATCCACATTCTAGTGGCCAGCACAGATGGATCTTAGTAGCCATTGACTACTTCACTAAATGGAGTGAGGCCATTCCTACTAGGAAAGCTGATCACCATGTGGTCATGAAGTTCTTGACAGAAAATATTTTCACCAGGTTTGGGTGTCCACACAAATTGGTTACAGACAATGCAGTAGCTTGCGGGGCAAAAGAGTTGGTGGACATGTGTGACTCAATGGGCATTAATCTAGTGCATTCCACCTCATATTACCCTTAAGGTAATGGTTTAGCAGAATCATCCTACAAAAGCCTGATAAGGATAATCAAAAAGTTGTTGGAAGACAACAAAAGGAACTGGGATTCCAAGCTGAAGTATGCATTGTGGGCTGACAGGGTGACCACCAAGAAATCTATAGGGAATTCTTCGTTCAAGCTGGTGTATGGCACTGAGGCTGTATTCCCAATCTAGTTAGCCCTCCCTGTGGCAAAGTTCTTGCAGGAAGAACAGAATGAGGAAAATGGCATGGCAAAGAGGATTAGTGACCTCGCTGAGGTACATCAAATTAGAGATCAGTTGGTTGAAAAGTCTACAGCACATCAAAAGAGGATCAAGGAATCCTTTGACAGAAAGGCAAATATGGACAATTTTCAAGTTGGAGACTTGGTGCTTAAATGGGATGCACTGAAGGAAAAGAAAGGCAATCATGGGAAGTTCGATGGACTGGACCTTTTATCATTTCTCATATCTAGGGGAACAACAATTTCATGTTGCAAAGTATGGGAGGAGAAACAGTTTTTGATGGCCCAGTCAATGGGCAGTTTTTGAAGATTTATGTTGTTTAAGGCCTTTAGGGCTCAGCATTGTGAATAGGTCTTTTTACAAGTTTTAGTGTAGGATTAATTAGACTCCATGCCTAATGGAACACTAGGAAAGATTGTTGATCTTGTTTTTTGAATGAGAGGCAGTGGTCTACGGTTCTTGAAACCTCACAGGGAGGATTTCATCTCTAGAAGGAGCCAGTGTTAGCTCTGCTAAGCAACGCTGATTTCCTAACGCCGGGAAGAGATCTGGTTTGTTGGTTGTGCTCAAGAGGTTTCACATTTTGTTGCTCTTCCCTTCTTTCCTTCTACCCCGCTTACCCTTCTCCATTTCCATTTCCCTGTTTTTCTCCTAAACCCGACAGAGTAACCCCTTTGGCCTTAGCCCTAAGTGCCAAACCCCAAAACTACTATGAAACCTTACCCATACGCCCTTGCGTGCTCGTAAAACCTCTCATCGTTTTCCTGCTGTTGATTTTCCCTCACTGATCTAGCGGCTCTTGTCGCATCTGATAAAGGCGACCCACTCTCCACTCCCCACCGTCAGATCATCTCCACCAAGATCTGACAGTCTTCACTCTCACCGCGCCGACAACTTGATCAAATGATAGTGTGCGATGAGAGCGGTTTTCTCTCTCATCAGCCGCTACGTGTCAATCACTGAGTGGAATCGCACGACCCCGGGCTTTTACTGCTTACCGCCCAAAAGCGGTGCGATGAATACCATTACCACTCGACCAATCCGCCCCCTCGTTAAACACCCACGCAACTCCGTTTTCCGATGACCGTCCGACCTGTCTGCTAAAAATTTAATGGTCCCGACTCATCCCACTCTCATCTCGACCGACAGACTTTATCGAGCCATCTTTGCCGTCCATTTCTCCGATCTGGTGATCATTCTTCTCGCTCACCCAAAATGTCCACCTATCCATGCATTCCATGGCCTGTGACCATTCTATTGCCCGAAGAAGGAGATGACCAGCTTGCCAGCATCAGTCACAATCAGAATCCCAACCACCATATTTAACAGAAAGCATGGCCAAGGGAGAAAAGGACAAGCACAACCCTGTAACTGAATTTATCAGTTATGGATTCCACAGGTAAGAGCACTCCAATAGCCTAAAAGGACAACACAGCACCTGAATAGATCGGATTCATCCACTGAAGCAAGCAAACACATTCAGAGACTCCATCAGGCAGTTAAATGCAGTTGGTGGTCAATTATGACCCCTCCATACTTAAGTGGCCAAGTGCCCTTGTAATCTAAATCTATAAATACTTAGAAACAAGACGTAATCAAGGTTGGCATTTGATGTAAGGTTCAACTTTTGGAGACTGTAGACATTTTATCACTTGCAGCGTCTCGTCTTCATTTTCAGCTAATACAAGCTTCTTTTGCTGTTAACTGCTCACTTCCATTTCCTCTGTTCAAAGCTTGTGCCTGATATGTTGTGTTCTTGATCTCTTGATGTTTAGCACTAGATAACTGTCATCTTATCTCTGTGTTAGAATCTTGTATGCATCATTGAATAGGTTGCCCAGGTTTCTTTCTACCTAATGCAAGAGAGCTGTCATCCTGTCTTTGCATTAGTAGATTAGATTTACAAGTTTCTTTACTAGTTGTAGCCGGCCATCACATGGTCTTGTGCATTTGTTGGTGTGGTTAGTATTCTCCATATTCACCTAATCTCTAAAACTGTGAGCATTGGTGGTCTAAAGCCGTGTAGTTCACGCATGTCTAGAGTGAAACAAAGTAGAAGTGGTTATCTGGCTTGAACCAAACCATCATTCCTTACATTAAACCTGCAACAATAGTTGAATTTATATGTTACCAGGCATCTCCGAGCTACAACCTAGGAGAGTTTCTTGGAATCTTAACATCTACCTTCTCTGTTTCTCTGTACTCAATGCCCCTCAGCTACTCTCCTGTTCACTGATTCTATCTCTCTTAGCAAACCCTGCTCTAGAGAATAGAATGATTGATCACTCTGGTGTCCTCTCCAAGTGACCCTCAAGCCTCCTCTTATAATTTTCTTGTTGACATATCAACGACCGAGATTAAGTCCCTAATCAATGGCTAAGATTAGATTCTTGCTTGATCCATGTTCTTTTTGGACCATTCTAAACCAGATTCATATTATTACCACATTAATTCATATTTACTTTCCTAATTACGACTTAGGGACTCCATTAAAAAATATTAATTATTTTAATATCTCCTTTAGCGTCTACTTCTAGAATCTGCCAAACCCCTTTCTCTGTATTGGAGATCTCATGTACCCTAACCTCTCCACCAAATTTCATGGCTAGAGCACATATGATGCTACCCCAAATCAACACTCCCTCTTAGCTAGGATTGTGCTCTAGCAATACTCCTCACTGAGTATTACTCTGATCATCCAGCATTAGTACCTGTGTTGATGCTAGGCCTTCCTGCCCAACATCCTCTGCACTGTTGCCTCTTGTACTGCTGCCCATGGTTTTTCCACTGCCACTACTGCATTTGTACAACAACTCCCTCTACATTCGTGCTGTTGCTAGTCCTTTCTCCCAACACTGCACGATGCTCATTGCTACACTGCAACTCCCTTACTAAGAAGTAAGTAACTGATCTCCCAACTGACCTCCCTGTTGGGCTAGAAACACCCACTGATGCTAAAGCTCCCTCTGTTGCTGACAAGTGCTCCCTCTCTCTGACCTCTGTGTTGCTGCAACAACTCTCCTACATCTCGCACCGTTGCACACCTCTCTGTGTCGTCTTGCACTAGTGCAACACTCCTGTGCCTCTCGCACTGCTGCAGCCTGCTAGCCTCTGCGCTGTCTTGGGACTCCTGCACTATAGCTCTCTCTGCCGCTCCATTCGCATCCGTCTCTACCTACTCAGCCAGTCCTACTACTCCTCAGCGGGGCTCCCGTAGCAAGGTCTAATCCAAGAGACTAGGTACCTCAAGCATCCTGCGCCTCATCGCCTGTAGTCCACCTGACTACAGCTCGATGTCTTCCCACTTCTGCTCAAGTGGCGCGTGTGCACTCATGGCACATTCATTGTTTGTCAAAACTTCCTTCTCTGCCCGTGCTGGCGCTACCTTAGTCTCGGAAGACTCTTCCTTACTCTTCTTCCTTGGGCACTGGGTCGCATAATGACCCATCTCCCCACAGTGGAAGCACTTGATCTTGGAGAGATCTTTCTTCTTTCGCTTCTCCTACTTTCCCTCAAATGCTAGGGCCACATCCTCCTCCTCCTGCTTAACCTTGATCCCTTTATTGCTGCTAGCTGCTTCAACTGCCGTTTGATCTCTTCCTGGCGAAGAGATACCCACATCTCGTCCCAAGGTGGGAGAGTCCCTTTGCCCAGGATACTTTGGACAAACACTTCCCAATCTTCTGAGACAACATTTAGGGCTATCCTCACCATAAGCTCCTGATCCGATGTCGCTCCTATAGCAGTCAACTAGTCTTGGATCTCATTCAATCCTCCGAGGAAGGTGTGAGTCGATTGACCCTTCTTCATTTGATAAGACCTCATCTGGTTCTCAAGCAGCATTCTTCTCTACACAGAAGTATGCTGGTACAGGTTCTTGAGAGCCCCCCACATCTCAACTGTTATTTCCTTCTCGACTATGTGGTACGACATGATCCTTGACCCCGTCAAGGATAATGCACTTGGCCCTCACCATCGCCTCTTCGTACTTGTCGTTATCATTGGGGTCGACTAGGATAGCTATAACCTTCACGATTCCTATCAAGCACTGATAAGATTCTGCCTTTCCAAACTGCGAAGTTCGATGCTTCGTCCAGTCTATCTTGGTCTCTTATCTCGTGTAGTGCCATGATGCTCCTCTACTTCCCTCTCAGAAGTTCTCTGTTCGACTCCTTTGAGTCTCTACTTCCCATCTAGAAGTTCTCTTCTGGACTCCCTCTGAGTCCTGATTTCCCTCCTGGAAATCCTTCTACCGCTTGTCGATATGTCCCCTACTCTGATCATCTTGTGCAACTGCACTGCTGATCCAGGTTCCTCGACTAGAAACCCTCGATAACAACTCCTCTGGCCTTGCTCTGTCAGGTATTGTTCTAACTACAGTACTTCACCAGCTCCACTCTGCAATATTTTTGCAGCCTTCTAAACTCCAGCAACTACCTCTCTGTGAACTACGTCAGCCCCTCTCTGCCTCACGTTGGCTTTGGGTCACCCTAGATGGATTTGCGTTAGCCCTGGGATGCCCTATGTCAACCCTTTGGCCCTCTGCGTCAGCAACGCTAGCCTCTCTGAGGCTCTGCACAGCTCCCGGCTTCTTCTGTGTGGCTTTGGATAGCTCCGCGTCACACTGCTTGGCTTTTGCACTGCTAGAAACAACTTTTGTCACCTTGGGACAATTGTTTTCTGTTGCTATTGCTACGTTCGACTGATTTCTTTTAGTCCTCCTGTGATCTGCTATCACGTTCTAATACCATGTTGAAGTTTCTAAGTTTACTTAGTTTAGAAACCTTTCATGCACTTTTTCTGATTTATTCCTACCTACTTGTTATTTTACTTTAACAAGTTATTTACAAAGTAAATACTGAAAATAAACACCAGTGCATGCTCAACATATTACAAATTAGAAACTAAAAGAAACAAGAACAAACACACCACATGACACCATTATTTTTGGATCAATGTCCCCGGAAAAACCGAATGCGGGAAAACCGGTGCAACTATCTGAGGGTTTTCTTATTAAGCAATATTAGAGTACAATCTGAGTGTCGAAACTAACCTACCCAATAGAGAATTTCCTTAGCAGCTATACCTCACAGTTTGAGAGAAATCTCCTCGCTGAAACCCCGAAAAATCCTTCCGGTAGCTCCTCAGCACAAAACTGCTCTGCAACCCCAACGTCTGCCTAATATGGATTGCGTCAGCCCCTCTTTGTCTCACGTTGGCCCTGCGTCAGCCTTTCTTGGCCTGCATCAGCCCCAGGGGGCCCTGCGTCAGCTTTCTGGGCCTCTATGTCAAATATGCTATCCTCTCTGGTGCTTTGCGCAACACTTGGTCGCCTCTACGTGGCCCTGCGTGAGCCCTTGCTGGCTCTGCGTCACTCTCCTTGGCTATTGCGCTGCTCTCTCGGCACAATATCTGCCTTCTCTATTTTTCTGTATTCAATGCCCTTAGCTGCTCTCCCAATCACTGATTCTATCTCTCTTAGCAAACCCCGTTCTAGAGAATAGAATGACTGATCACTCTGGTGTCCTCTCTAAGCGACCATCAAGTCTCCTCTTATACTTTTCCTATTGACATCTCAACAGCTGAGATTAAGTCCCTAATCAACGGCTAAGATTAAATCTGGCTTGATCCATGTCTTTTGGACTATTCTAACACAGATTCATATTAATACACATTAATATTTTATTTTCTCTAAGTTTAGACTTAGGGACTCCATTAGAAATATTAATTATTTTAATATCTCTTGGTCTGTTTAGAATCTGCCCAAACCCTTTCTGGGTATTGGAGATCTCATGTGCCCAAACCTCTCCACCAAATTTTGTGGCTAGAGCACATCCGATGCTACCCCAAATCAACACACATTAATAACAGTTTGTATTTGAAAATATAAGATTTAAGATCCAGTGAACCCACCTCCTAGAAAAAAGCTTTCTAACAGTTATGGGGATGAGATCTTTATTATTGCATGTGATCACTTTCAAACCAATTAGAATCACACAAAAAATATGGAACCCAAAAATGCTCTCACAAGCTTAATTGCAAATTTAATAGATGATCTTCAATGTCAATTTGATAGATGATCTTCAATGTCTGCTAAAAATGAAAGTGTTAAATGTACCAATAGAAAAATATTTGCTATGCCCACAACTCCATTTCAGCTGAAATAATGCTGGTGCGATATGGTTATTCATTTTTATTGATCGCTGGCAAAGTTTTAGAAGACCTCCTTAATTGCAAAATACTAGTCGAGTTCAATCTATTTTTCAATCATGAAAAATATGACAACGATGATGATGAGCCAGCTAAAACCTGCAAACAGAAAGTGAACAATCACCATATGACCATTGCAAAAGCTACAAACTTTACTTGAAAGACATGAATCATTGCAATGAACAAATTTGCATCTCTTCATTAAAGACTCCATACCTCTAGTTGGTCTTCAATGAAGGAATCCCTTTGGATGGCCCAAGTGTCTGCGAGTGTTCTTCGGAACTCGGCAATTGTTTTCATTACAGTTGATTTTATCAATGAGGGTTCTCCAATGGATTGTGCCAATAAAGTTATAGTATCAGGGAGTCAACTGCATTTTAGTGCTGCAGGAAGGTCTATGTTAACATTGAATCAAGTTAAAGGACATTAATTTGCAACTAAGCAAGTTATTCACAAATTTCAAGCATTCACCTTGGCAGGTCATATGGCATTGATAATATTGAAGATTATTAAGGAATTTAGGCTTCTGTTATCCTAGGACATACCTTTACCTAATTTCGTATATATTTGATAAATAAATAATAATAATAATAATAATAATAATAATAATAATAATAAAATAAATAAAATAAAATAAAAAAATTGTAAACAAGAGATTCACCTAATTACATGGGTATTTTAATAGTATTATTAGAATAGTAAATTATTAAATAAATATAGATTATTGAATAAATATAAATTATTAACATATTCACCTAATTACATGGGTAGTTTAATAGTATTATTAGAATAGTAATTTATTAAATGAATATAGATTATTGAATAAATATAAACTATTAAATTAATTATAAAATTATATCTTGATAGAAGATATAATTTAATGGACCTTAGATTTAATTATTATTAAATAAATATATGATGTACCAATAATATTAATTTAGTCTGAATTAATTCATTTTTTGTATATGTATATACATTTATTAATAAACAAGGACATTTAGTTAATTTAACAAATTATATAATTTACCTAATTTAACTAATTTCTATGAATAATAGTAATTAAATATAACAAGAAGATTATTTGTTTGACTGGATATTTTATTAATATTATTGGAATAATACATTATTAATAAATATTGATTAGTTAATAAATATATATCTTGATAAAAGATATAATTGGTTAATTTAATGGACCATTAGATTTAATGATAAATATGATTATTATTAAATAAATATATGTTGTACCAAGAATATTAATTTATTGTGAATTAGTTACATATATATACATGTATTAATAAACAAGTATATTTAGTTAAATTAACAAATAAATAATTTTATTTTAACTAATTTCTAGGAATTATAGTAATTAAATATATCTAGAATATTTTGGTTTGACTCGGGTCATTAGGTCAAAATTAGCCGTTGGTAATATAGCCGTTGGAGTCTCTGCACATACTATTTAACAAGCTATGCTGGATTGGTTCTGCAACTTGTCCTGACAATGAACCACGCTGGTTGGTTTGAAACGCGTCGACAAAAAAGTATCTATGTGATTTCGCCGAAAATTTCTCTAAACAATATTGAAGATGCCAAAGCTAACACCACGCCATGCCTAGCAGCTAAAGATAGGCCATCTTCTGGCAACCTGAATAATAGTAATTTCATTGACACATATTAGTAGAAGGATGCACAGCATGGTAACAAATATTAATAATACATCGCAAAGCATGATGGTATTGGGAAAGTTCGATGATATCAAGGATGTTGCAAAATGTTACCTTGTCTTGTTCCTCTTTTGTAGCAAAATTGCATCTTTGAATGAATTCTCACAAAAAGCTTCACCAATTTATCATCACTTCCTATCATTAAAATCTCTAACCTGAGTTTCCCGGTAAGTAAAATGTTAATTGATTTCCTTTTCACCATAGTTCCTCAGTCTGACCTTAAACTCCAAATATCATGATTCCTACTTAACTATGTATTCATGATAATCTGTCAGAAGCAAAACATTTAAAACTTGCTACTACACGCATAACATTCTTCATCCCAGAATTGGAAGACTGAAGCTCAGCGTCTGAGTAAATTGTCATTTATTGACAGGCGACATTGTGCCAATTCATTCTTTATCACCACACAACAAAATAAACAACATAACCTCTTCTAGTATTGTCTCCGTAAATAGCTTCCTTAAATGGAGGTATAAATTTTGTGGGTGTGCAACCATTATTCATCATTCTGAGTGACAGGATAAGCTATAGACATTTTATTAGATCACCATAGGAGGCAGTTTAAAGCAGCACTGCAAATTTGTGTCCGAAAAGGAAAGAAATAAGAATACTAAGAAAAATTTCTGTAGCATAGCAAAATATGAGGACACTGAGAAATCTTCTGTGACAGGGCAAAAAAATGCATCTGAGAAAAACTGTGGAGAGGACTTGCGGAACAAAAGGAAACACTAAATGGGGTTCCTACAGATTTCTGGTGTTTTTTCTCACCAATTGTAGTTTTCTCATTCAATGTCATCAAAATATATTACATAGATAAGATGATTGAGCCATAATTCCTGTGGAAGAAAGTTGTTGTTCAGAAAATGACAAAAAGACAAAAATAATTGCAGAATTTAGTGCAACAAATCCTTGAAGTTTCAAACTTCTCCTTCTCTACATACAGCCTCAGGATTTTCTGAAATGATGATGTGTAAAAAAAGGAACACAGAAGACCTCTATATTATTTGTTTTTTACCCTCATCCATGCCTTTTCTCACCTTGAGCATTGAGCATGCAAATTATGAGTGTGGAACACGTCTTAGGCACTCAGAAAGGGCATGTCTAATGGATCCACACATCTGACATGGGGATTCACTAGAATCGCTACACACGAAGGTAGGGGGGTGTGAACAAATCTGCTTGTTGGGACCTCAAGTGAGCCACGACAAAGCTGGAAGGAGGGTCGCCCTAGAAATCAACCAAGGTCCACAGATCAGAGATGATCCAAGCATCTGCAGCACAGCCAGCCCAAGAATTTAGCTCCCAAACTTCCCAATGCGGACCTGGTTTTATAAGTTTGTCCAGGAAGCAAGATTGGTCAAACCCTAAAATTTAACAATTTTGCAAAACTCAAATCAAACAGACAGGGAAGGACTTTCAATTTTCACACCATTGTCCTCCTTCAAATCAAGAAACTTACCTAGCTATGGCAGGGATGGCAAGCAAAATGGAGAGAATGGAACAAGAAGCTCGGGAAGTGGCATGTAACATACATGGAAACCAGGAATAGTTGGAGCATAATTTAGATCTTCTCAGACAAGGATATTCAAAGGAAGCTGGACAAGATAAGCAGCAATCCATTGGCTTGGAGCTGAAAGAAGAAAGAAACAGAATTAACATTACTGTGAAAAATACACTTACACCTGAGCTTCCAAAGGGGGAAAACAGTAATTCTAAGCAAATTCCAAGATACCATAGGGGTGGATAGAACCAACTGTTTAGACTCTAGAGTGACGCAAAGTAGCAGCCCACCAATGAATTTTTTGCTTATTCTAATCTTGTCAGCGTGTTATTAGCACTGAGAAATATGCCCCGATTGCTTTTTGAGTTTTTGTACATATTTTATGTATTTTATTTCTGCATTTTGTACATATTTTTTGTATAAGAGAAGACATATTTCTTCAACCAAAAAAGACTAAGCAGAAACAGTTTTTGTACATATTTTATTTTTGCATTTTATACTTTTTTTTTTCCCGGTGGTTCACTAACATCTGTGGTTAGGGGGTGCAAGCTACGTCCATGTAAATTCTAAGGCTGATCTCTAGGATCGAACCCCTCGGCCATCACAGACCTGACCCCAAGGGCTTCGGGTAGAATCGACCCTGTGACCTCCTGTTTTGGCAAGGCACGACTTGACCAGTTGGGCTAACCCTTGGGGCTCTATACATATTTTTTGTATAAGAGAAAACATATTTATTCAACCAAAAATGACTAAGCAGAAATCAGGCAATGCCTGGGAATGGAGTATTTTAGATTCATTGGGCGCTTTCATAGTTGGATAGAAGAGCTACAAGAGATTTACATACTGTGGTCAAAAACATGGTAAAACATAAGGATCTGGTCTACATTGAAGGGCAGCATGTGCCCGTGGAAGAGCAGCAAGGGCTTGTGGAGGAAAATCCAGTGAAACCATTAGGCCTACAATTGAGGGCATCCACATCAAGCCAGTCCATGTGATTAATAATCATCTAGTTTACTCAAATCTTTCTGTTATTGGAAGTATAATGAAATTTACTTCAAAGACAGCTAACTGTCTATTATTTTGTCTATATGTAAAGCCTACACACGTCAAGCCAATCCAGATCACCAAAAGCCATCCAGATCACCAAAAGCCAATCCAGATCACCAATAAACCTCTAGTTTATCCAGCCTTCTCTGTTACCAGTAGCATATTGAACTTCATGTCCAAGACTGCTAGAACTTTCGTCTATATGTGAAACCCTTAACGAAGCTGAAATACATGTCTAGCATCATTTGCAGAAAATGTTCTTTAATGTACAAGTCGGTACCATCAAATTTTCTATACAATTTAAAATTTTCTCACTCTAGAGTCAATTGACATACAAACCTTTCTTCGCTCACTCTTAAAAAGAATTGTTGTGGGTATGAGGTCTTCAATGAAAATAATCCAATCCAAGCAATCCGTAACAATACAATACCTAACACTCTAGCATCCTAAGTCATCCCCTATGTTTCTAGCAATTTTTCTAATATAATTGGGAGATAACAATGGAACAATTGCAGCGGTTGAGGCTTGAAATGATACCTTCAACTAAAGTGTGCAGTAGTTTTTAGTGAAATATGCTGCAATATTTATTGCCACTGTAAATGGAAGCAGAAATGAAATGTACCTTTTCAGAATGTGTTCAGGAACAACGTTAGCGCAAAGCTCTCTTTGTGTTTTCCCCTATGTCTGTGACTACACATCACATTCATCATTGGGAACCTTTTCAATAACGATGCGAGAATTACACATTATAAACATTCACATTCACATTCATCGTTTGGAACCTTTTCAATACCGATGCAAGAATTACAAATTATAAACATTGACATTATTCTTCTACACGAAATTGACATAGTTTTTGAGGGTTTAAGGGCATTGGCCCCAAAATATGGAGGTTTGTAATCGTGGATGTGAGGACACATTGAAGGCCGTTGTGGTGGTGCTTGCACAACACCTAACATTGAAGAATTCACCATACATATCTACCAGTTGAGGCCTCTAGTTTCAAATACATATGCAGGGGTGATGGATGATCCAAGGAAGCAAATATACATAATCATTCAGTAAGTTAATGAGTTCAGGAAGCCATACTTGCACCAGTAATGGGCAATCGATGGCTGAAGTAATGGACCACTTCAAGGGTCAGATGCTCAAGCGAGCTTGCCTGCCCACTTCGTCGATCTTTACTAGCTATCTCTAGATTCAAGTAAGCAAGGCAGTGTCAATTCCGCTGAGCCTATGATAGGCCCATTTTAGTGCATATATAATTTTACATCCAATCCAGGGCGGGTGCATTAAGTTCACACTATAAATACAGGGGAAAATGGGTATAATATAAAACAATTGCCCCTCTAAAATATAAAAACCCTTAAATTTTGCCCATGGGTTAAAATTCGCCCTTAAAATTTTCTATGCACTGGACCTAGCATGCCCATGGTTGCCCTCAATACTCTTACAGATATGGTAGTTGATCCATAGCCCGGATGAGGATGGCCTCACCTTCTAAGACATGGGAGGGCCAATAGCAAAGCCCTCAACATTGGAGCAAAGATAGGCGCTTTGCCTTGTTGGAAACCCTGGAGACCACATTCTAACCGCAAGGTGAAATTTGGGGCCCACAGAGAGATTTTGACAAAAATGTGAAGCCCAAAACACGATGATTTGAGAGAGCTTGTACACGACTCATGGCACTTGGAAGCCTCAACGCATGCCTCATATAGCCCTATGCATGGATGACATCAACATGTCGACTCACACATGTGGGCATTTCACTTGATTTTATGTTTTGGCTAATAGTTGGCTGTAACCCAATTCATTATTGTAATTTTACTTGAGATTTAGGGGCTTTTTAGGCTAAGTAGATATTGTTACTCATATAAATAGAGGAGAGGATCAACTTGTTTACCATCATCACTTGGACTTGGATATTTTGGCCTCTTAAGATTTTCAGCCTCTTGTTCTAATGGGAAAAATGTGATCTATGGAGCGAAATTTGTCTTGAGCATTTGTTCTTGTCTTTGGAGAAGTCACTTTGAATCAAGAATTGGATTGTACATGCATATATTCTTGTAAGTGCCATGTTTATTGCAAATTTCTGATTTCATTTCTAATGTATGGAATAAATTAGTGTTCTAGTGTAAATTTGTGCACTAATTTTGTTGAATATCAATTGAGTGGTAACTAGGTCATATTATTGCATGCATTACTCATAGTATGATATGTGAATGACAATCGCCTTGGTGATATCATTCTAGTCTCCCAAGTGGAGTTTGATCCCTAAAAAAGGTGATAGTTAGGGTTTTGATGCTAGCACATCAAAATATCCTTACTCCTTTTCAAGATCAAATCAATTTTAAGAACCCATCGACTCCATTACCCTAGGACCAAGCACCGTCCTTCCTTGTTGGCAATCATTTCAACTTTTTATCAATAGATTTTCTCTTTCTCTCTCTTGTCCTAATTCGACACCTTTAAGGCCATGCAGTCAAGCTAGGGCTTCATGCAAATTCCTTTGTGCAAATTCCCAGGGAAGAGGAATTTGCAGGACTGGGGAGTCTAAATGTTGAGGGTATAGTTGGTTGCCTCAAAATCAACCCCGTTCATAATAATTCACATCAATTCTATCCATTTATTTTCTTCCCCTAGTTGTTTGCCCCAAGTTAAACCCTAGTTTGGTTTTAGCTTCAACTTGGGGCTTCTTGAGGGTTTCATGTGCCTTGACCTTGTCGAAATGCATTGTTGGAAACCCTTTTCTTTACATCGTCACCTTTGGCCATCCAAACTATCAACTCATCAATCAATCCCTAGGGCGTGTGCCGCATATTTTAAGTCTCTCTAAGAAAAGCATAGCCTCCTCTTGGAGCCTTGTGTGCCTAAATTGTGTCTTTCCATTGAAAACCTTTTGGGTCACCTTTGTTGAAGAAAGGGTAACTAGGTTCGCTATTCATAATGACATGATCTTTGTAAATGATGAAATAAAAGGAATAAAATTATTTTTGTATGCCTTGCTGCATGGGTTTCATGAGCAAGAGGTTTATTTGTTAGTGGCTCCCATTGAGAGCCTTAGGATTTATTAATAAGTCAAAGAGTCATTGTCATGTATGAAGAAGCTCTTGTTGAGCCTATGTTCAATGTATACAAGTCTATTAAAAAATATCTAACAACCCTCCAAAGACCATCATGATCATTGTCTCGATATACTAGACAATCTCGGCATATCTATTATCATAAGGATCTCAGTGCAGGAAGCGAATACTCTATCTCGGCATACTTCTAAATACTCTCATGATTTCAGTATATTTGTGATGGGGAGATCTCACAGTGACACACTTTGTCTTGGCATAGTTACAAGATGAAGATCTCAGTGAAGGTGGAGCTATGTTGCAAGAGTAATGATTTCATTGTTATGATGAATATCTAAATGAAGGTGCAGTAATGATGACCTC
The DNA here is from genome assembly GCA_000404065.3 of Pinus taeda. Classification (NCBI taxonomy): domain Eukaryota; kingdom Viridiplantae; phylum Streptophyta; class Pinopsida; order Pinales; family Pinaceae; genus Pinus; species Pinus taeda. Next base: position 14,866 of record APFE030414662.1, read on the forward strand.
GGTGAAGCAACAGTGATGATGATGATCTCAGCAGTGACAAAGAAGAGGATTGGTGTCTTGGTCTTGGAGTGGCCTAATAGGTCAAGGGTCATGGTCTTGGTATTCATCTATTGGAATCTCTATAAGAAGAACTTTGTGTAGGTTTTCCTCTCAAAGAGTGAGAAGTTTTGACCCTGGCAAAAAGCCAACATCTTGTGTTCTTGTCTCTTTGTTTTGGTAGCTATTTGATGAACTAAGAAGACACACTCTAATATTAAAGATTGTGCAAATAAGAAAAATTAAAAACACCTCACAAATAATTATCATGACTAGAATAATCTCATTAACTTTATTTTCCCTAGATTCTTCAACATGCTATCAGAGCTACGATACTAAAGTAAAAGGAAGGGCAGCAAAAAGAGACATTCAAGGATCAACATCAAAGCAAGTTGAAGGGCTTTTTGTTTCAAATCCTATATCAAAGGTTGAAGGAGACAGTCTACAACAACAAGACAACTTAAGTCCTACATAAAGACTGATTTGGATCATTCTCTAAAGTCCTCGGATAAGTTTACTTCAGGCTCAGATTCAGACTCCCTTTTGAAATCTTCGGATGGTGATTACAAAACTGCAATTTGGGTATGATCACATTCTCCCATAGTTTGATAACTAATACTTGATCTCAGTCAAAGTGAAATCTCAATGCTAGTGCTCGGAACTGGGATGACTGTCAAAAGAAGAAAACGCAGTACCTCTCACAGTTTCGGTGCTAGCCACAAATTTGGTGTCATTACAATCTCTGTCATACCATGGTGATCTCAATAACTTATATTCTGGAGCAGTTTCGGTGCTTGCTGCTAGACAATGCTAGAAGGTCTCAAAGGAGATCTTTGAAAAAGGGATTTCAGTCGTTCATGCTAGGAAACTAAAGCAAGTATCTAGGATTCTACACCAACAAGGAGCATCACAACAAGACCACAAGGATATACAATAAAATCACATCAACTCGAAGATCACTCGAAGGAAGCCTCAATGCATCTTCAACATGATCAAGATGAAGATTTTATCTTCATATGTCAAGTAAGTATCTTCATTAATCAATTTGGTAAAATGACTTCAAGATTGCAAGGAGATCTATAGGTTGGATGGGTCATCAAAGGTCCTTGCATGGAATAAGATGGATTGTGATCGTCATAATCCTCATAGAGAAGTCAGTGAACATATCAAGGTCTCCTTTGAATTCATGGGAGGGAACTCTTAAGGTCCTCTCATCCCTATGTAGGGAGAAAGGAGACATGAAAGAGATATATGAAATATTAGAATATATACTCTTTCAAATGCAATGAAGAAACTCATACCACTTGGCCCTGATTGAAGGTATCAAAGAATGAAGGAAAATCTTCATGAGATCTCAATTGAAAGATCCGGAAGAGACGATAAGAAGATAACCATCATTAACTAATAAGAAAGGTAACAAATGTTCATGAACAAGAAGGTTACCTTATTCGACAACTTGTGGTCTCTATGCTAGACAGAAAAAGACAAGTTGAGGGAAAAAGTGTTGAAGGTTAAAAGAATCAAACATGTGCAGAAAGGAAAGGGAAGTTTTATCCTCAAACAAGACAGAATAGTATAGCTAAGATTCAATGTTATGGAAATATTGTGGAAAAGATGGAGGAAGCTGAAGAAAAGGGCCAAGGAAAAAGGGAGTAACAAATCTCTACTATGATTGAGATGATATCCCTCACAAAAGGGTCCTATCATAAGCTCCTAAATCTTTTGTTATAGATATGATCATAATAATAAGATGCATCATGGCATCATGGCATCATGGAAGCATTAGAAACAAGAGCTTGTGACATCACCATGGGAATCATGAAGGACAAAATCCATGGCAGTCAAACATGAAGGATATAGCTCTTGGGAACTTCATTGGACATTGAAGGAAAGGAAGATGTCATCCTAGACAAGGCTCATCATACCAACGTTGCGAACATCAGCATCGGGATAAAATCGGCAAGGGTCCAGAAAACCAAAAAATCATAAAAATCGGGAAAATATCGGTAAAAATCGACAGACATCAGCAAAATTAAGATACCATAAAAATATCAATAAAAATTGGCAAACATCGGCTAGGCCAAAAAATCATGATTTCGAGATAAAATCGGGATGTTATCGAGATGTTCACAACACTACATCATACATCAAGACAAAAAGGAAACAACTGCCAGATGGGGATATGTAAGATCCTCAAGATTCTCTGATGGAATCCTCATCGAAGGATTCACTAATCGAGAGAGGAAGTAAGTGTTTCCTCAAGAACCCCATCTTGTGGAATTCATGGATAATGTTATGGTGAGATAAGAGAAGAAGCAGATCAAGGTGTTGAAGACACTTCAATCAAGGAAGCTGTTGGAATAAGCCTAGATGATCTAAAGGTAAAATGAAGTATGTATGCTTGTTTTTAATAGTATAATGTCATGTTGTATGGTTGCAGATAACAAGGATCATTACTTCTATCTTAAGAAGCATGATCAAGAGAACAAGGATCTCCTCCTCTGAAAAGATGCAAGAAGACATAAGTCACACAAGACGAAATAAAAAATATATGTCCTCAAATGAAGTATGAGGTGGTTGACTACAATCAAGAAACTTTGAGTGAAAGCTCCTTGGAATGGAATGTGTGAGGAAGGAAGAGATCGTGAGATATGCAACCATGGTAGTGACAATCTCCTTAATCTTCATTTTCATCCTTTTACTTAAATTTTTAACATTACCAGACTCAGGATGTTTGAGAGTGGTTCCGACCTCATTGGATTTCATATGGAGAAAGTAGAATTTTAGATTTCATTCAAAATCCAGCAAACTTATTAGTTTTTCATGATTTCAGGATTGTAATGTTTCCATTGAATTTTGTCATGTATGGAACTCGTATTTAATCAAGAGCACCAATCCCTCTATGTACCTTGATGTTAATGACATTGGTTTTCGAACTCCTCTATCATGACCCTCCTAAAAATGTACGCATCAATCAAACAAAATCTTAACTTGACATGCTATGCTTTTTCTATCTTATGTTAATGCTTAGAGGGTGATATTAATGACAAAGATCCCTATACAAATACAGAGGTAATGAAAAAGATACCTCTGGATATTAATGCTTAAAGGGTTATATTAATGACAAAGATCCTGATTTTCCCACAAGACTAAAAAAATAGACATTTCTCGTGGTGGCAAGAGGCCCAAGCATAAGCAATAGATAATAGATTTACTTGTCTTTTCTAGTTTCTAGTAGTTTTTATAACTATTGACTCTTTCATATTTATTATGATATTTTTTTAAACAATAAATGACAATTTAAGTTTGAAGTTGGCAATTATAACTCATTAGTAATGAATTATGAATATTGATGCTTCTGAAAGTTGAAAGTTTGTTTCATTTCATTTTTATAATATTTCATTCATGTTAGATTATTTTGTTGTAATGGTTCACTTAGCTTACAAGTACAACTTTTGGTGATCGATGATGATAAATGTTATATATGAATTTTGAAAGCTTGAAACTTTAAGATTGATGAATCCACGAGACTCAATATGTTGTATGTTACTATTTTACTAACTTGTGGAACTGGTTGATGAAGATTATTAACTTCTAGATGATTGTTTGATATATGGTTCAATCTATGTCTTTTATTGTTTTTAATATATAATTTCATAATTCTACATGTTTTTGTTGACATATATAAAAATATAAAAAATATATATATTATAAAAAATGCTCCGACATTCGCTCCCAAACCGGGAGCTTTTGAAAATGTCGCTCTTGCAACCATTTTCGCTCCCGCTCCCAAGTAACAGTGTTTGGGCCAAAATCATGCACTCATTTCAAAAATTGAAGGATGAGGATGATAGCTCTCGGCGAGATGATTCTAATGCAATGAGAATTATCTGATTTTGAGCTGTAGAAATGGAGATATGAATTTTTCAAGTTGCAAGTGGGTTTTATGGGTGACAAGTCATGTCGGCTTGTGTCTTTGGACAGTTATACAAGCCCACCTTTATTTGTTGGAACCCTTGTAATGGCTATAAATTAAGGTCAAATGTGAGACATAAAGAATATCCAAAAAGTCACACTATACCACAGATTATCTCTGCGTTTGAAGTGCGGATTTGAGGCAAGATGAAGGAAATCAGAGCTGAGCTTTGAGAGGGGTTCTCGCTGCATTTTAGTGCGGATTTCTCTGTGGAGAAAGCTATAGCTCTGAGGCAGCCAGGAAGGAGCCTTAAGCGCAGATTTGTGGGCTATATTTGGTGTGCTTCCTTTGTAGACCAGGCCGCAGTAAATGGAAGTTAAGATTGTTTTGCGCATACCCTGGGTAGGTATATCTCTGTTTCAGTGCCGCAGTGAGAGGTTGTTATAGCAGCAATTGAGAGGTGAACTTAGAGGGTCGAAAGGCCTAGAAAGGCCCTCCTAATCAAGCCACAATCATCTCTAGGGGCAGCGGGCAAAACAATGGTGTTCTCCTTGTATGTAGGGTTTGTTTACAGTGTTGGAGTGGGCAATTTGCTTCAAGGTTAAGTTGGTTGCTGTAGGAAGCTTGGTGGAGGTGCCCATACCTTACAACATCACCTAGAACACCAAGGAACCTTCAACTGATGTAAACAACTTGTGTGGAGAAGATTAAAGCACTAGTGCAGGGCTATTGTGTTCCCTAACCAATCTTATGCATGCACAAAACTTAAGGACAAGGAGGCAGTAACGAGTTAAGGTTGCAAATGACTCCTTGGTGACAGTTGGATGCTAGTTGGAGGATGTACTAGGAGAGGACTAGATTTGGAAGACTATAGTAGCCAAGTGATTGGGTTGACATGGACTCTCAAATGTCCTAATCAGTGGGCAGATGTTGCAACAGTACATTGGAGCCTAGATTTGTGCAATAGCTCCTCTATTGTAGACGAAAGGGAAGATGGGGAGAAGTCTATGAGTAGTCGTGTGTAAGGGTCTCCTAAGTGTGAGGATGCCCTAACTAGGTGCAGATGCCATAGCATATTGGCCACTCATAGATTGTTGGAAGGCAACATGAGAGTGGACCAAGTGTGAACGTGGATTAGGCATTTATGGTCTACTAGAGGACAACGTGATAGTGTCCAAGTTGGATCCCGGTGTGCAACACCTTGATGGACAAAGGTAGTTGCTAGAGTGGCAGTTTTTGAGCTCAAGGGTTGACAAACTAGAGGAGCAGTTGTGGAGCCCGAGACTTGTCTGTGGAGAAGGACTTCTACTGCAGATGATGGGCAGTCGTCCTAGCCTGTGTTCACTGTGGGAGATGGACGTCTTGCAATGATCGGTGGTAGTCCTTTGTGCCCTATGTTGGTCTTCATCGGTGCAACACAGGAAGACCATAGTGGGATGAAGTCCCTAAGTAGCTAAGGAGCAGCAGTGGGCAGATCGAGAATTGTTTACAAGTGGAGTTGTGAACAACTCAACATAAGTCTTGATGTGTTGATGCGTTGATGGATGAACAATCAACTAGTGAGTTGATTGGATGGGCGAGATTCAGTGACTAGATGGACTTGGAGCATTGATAGAGGCAGAAGCTGCAGATCGAGAGCCGAAGAACCGAGCAGGTATAGGGTACGACCGAGGGGAGCTGAGAGAGTTGACTTCATCAGCCAGATGGTCAAAGTATCTTGTTGAGGGCAAATTGGTTGTCGATGTAATGACACCAAGCCCCAATTTGTATCTTGTACTAGTGGATGTATGAGGGCCATTATCCCTGGTACAGGAGCCCTAGACTGTTGTATTATATGTTGATTAATATAACGAAGTTGAGCTGAAAAATGTAAAAAGTTATCTATATTTTGTGCATGTGTGATTTACTATTGTTTATATTCCGCTATGCAAAGTAGTATCGTTAAGATTCTTGGTTTGGTAGGGTCGGAGATTTTAAGATTCTATCCTAGACCCAAGATCATGGAAATTCAACAATGATACTATCAAGGAAGTGGGGTACCTCGATTGGTGGATAGCTGCAAATGGATTTATCCCATGCCACCATTCTTGAGCATGATGGTACCCCATTTGTCCTCTATAGGGAGCCCCGACTCTCAAGTCATGTAGAAGATGTGGACCCCTTTCCATTTCCTGCCCATCGTAGCCATGGAACTATGAGTCAAAACCAAGTTAACCTTCAAAATTTATTAAGCCTCCTGCTTCTCAGGAATTTTGCAATATCAAAAAGGCAAAACCAAGGTCAACCATTCTTAAGAAGCAATGGGTCCAAAAACTAGAGATTTCCAGGTTAGGGATCTTGTTTTGATCAATAAGGACCTTATCCCTGTCAAGATCCATGGGAAAGTAGGTGTAGGATGCTTTTACATTGCCGAAATTGATGGTGAAGGCTTTCCTTCACCGATGAAAGGGAGCCACCTCACCTTATTTATTGAAGATTAACATTCACATACCAAGCATGGTAGTGTAGGTGCATTGCATATAGTGTGAGCATACTAAAATCATTCATATCATGTATCATATAGATTAGCTTGCAGTTAGATTAGATTTTATTTTCTGAGAGGATTTATACGCTCATATAAAACATGGGCGATACCATACGCCACAAGCACATGCTACCAAACAAGTTTGATTGCAATGTGCATGTTACAGGTTTGTGGTCTTAGGGATTGTTGGAATTCTCATGAACTCCCCATTCGAGTACATGGATCATGCGCTCTACAATGAGCTCATGTATTAAAATTGGAAACTAGGCCAAACTCCATGTGGGTCACCTCATTTATGGTTGTTGATATTTTTCCTAGATTCCTCTCATCGAGAGGTGTAGGATTGATCTAAAGATCATCTAATTCTGACAAGTATTTATGGAGATATGAATTTATTTTTAAATACTTGACAAATTGTCAAGGTCGGCCAGCAGCTAAGTGTGTGGCACACATGCCCAGCATTTCATATAAACAGAAGAGAGGTTGAGTCATTTGCAACTCATCTCATCACTCATCTTCTCTCTCTCCTATGCATTAGATGAGCCTCTCTCTCACACACGTGTGGCTAAAAAAGGAAGACGCAGATTTCTGATTAGGGCTGCGTTGACCAAGTTTGACCAAGGCTACAGGAAGGTACTTTGACCAGCGTTGACCAACGTGGACTCCTTTTTGACTGCGGATTAGGTGTGGCTGCTTCTCCTTGGCAGGTCGTAAATTTTGGCATGCAAACTGAGGTGATCTGACCTCAGGTTTGATCAACATTGACTATTAAAAGGTTGACCGCAGATCTATCCAACGTTGACTGAAGTGACTGTAATTTCGCACTGTTTTGGGTTGACTTTTCTTGCTGTTTGGAAGCCGAGTTGACTAGGATATTGACCACGCTGATTGGAGGTCAAATATGACTTGTTTGACCAGCTTTGACTTTGTTGGTTAGGGTTTTGCTACTGCTGTTATAAAATATTAGAATTCTGCATTGTACTATTTCTCTCTGCTAAACTATTGAAGATAAAAGAAGATTTGATCAAAAGGTTTCCACGCATTGGGGTTTGTCCCTGGCTAGCCGCCACATCTTGTGTCTCTTGTCTTGGCTTGTTTTTTGTCGATCGTTTAATGTTCTATCTGCATTTTACTTTATGTTGTGATTGCTAATCAATGGCTAATAAAAGTAAAAGAAGTAAACTTCTCTAAGCATAGAACATACCATAATTTAACATGGTATCAGAGCTGAGGTGAAGACAAAGCCCAAGCAAGAGCAAGAGTAATCATCGAAGGCTGTTAAAGCTATCTTAAAGAAGTCATGGGGTCCTCAGCACACTTCCCTACTGAAGACAAACTCCATGAGAAGTCTGACTATCACGGATGGTAGATGTCTCTCGATCTAACATTAGAAGAGAAGGAAGTGTTGGACCATGTGAGAGGCAAGATTGTTGAGCCTCCATCAAATGCATCCACTGCTGCTAGGAACAAATGGACCAAGGGAGAAGTCAAAGCAAGGAAGATCATCCAAGACTCTATCGACAAGCGCCTGGTGGCCTATGTTTCCAAGCTGACCACCTCCAAGGAAATCTACGATAGAATGGTGAGTTTATTTAAAATTAATGATGCAAATCAAGTTTTGTTGCTAAGAAATTAGCTGAAAGAAATTAAGAAGGGAAAAAATGAGATTATGCAAGAATATTTCTTAAGGATCACTGAGATCAAGAACGATCTCCTATATATTGGGGAAGTAATTCCTGACAGGGAAATGACACTCACAACTCTTGGAGCACTGCCATCTGAATGGTATATATTCAAGACTACTCTTCTCAACAATAACGTAATTCCTAGATTTGAGGAATTGATGGCCAGATGCATTCAAGAAGAAACAAGGATGGAAGATCAAGAAATGCCTGTACTTAAAGGTCATCCCTTTGCCTTTTCTTCTCATGCTAAAAGAAGAAACAATTCCGGGGCTAAATTCAAAGGAAAGGCTAGACTGAAGGGTGGAAGAAAAGGACGATGTTACAATTGCAATAAAACGGGCCACTATATGAGGGAGTACCCTAATAAAAGGGACTCACACCGGGACGATGATCAAAATCACTCTCAAGGCAATCAAAGGAATGGTAGGTCAAATGGCAGAGGTAAAAGAAATGCCCGAAATCAAGGAAGAGGACAACCCTTCAAGAAGGCAAGAAACTCCAGGTATGAATCCAACGTTGTTAACAATAAGCAAGATGAATATTATCTAGCAGCGGCTCTCTCTACTACTTCTCCCTAGACTTGCTGGGAAATTGGCTTATTGATAGTGGTGCCTTAAGGCACTTCACTGGTTACAAAGAATCTCTCTCTAATCTGGTAGAGAAGGAGACCAACTTGGAAATTGTTCTTGGGGACAATTCAAAATATCCCGTGAAAGGCGTAGGGAATGTCACTCTTCAATTGAAACAAGGAAATACAATCCATTTACAAGATGTATTATATGTACTTGATCTCAAAAAGAACCTGGTGTCCATTTCAGCAATGGAAGACAAAGGCTACAAGGTGGCCTTCAGCGATGGCAAGGTACATGTATGGAAAAAGAACTTTAAAGATGCTTTCACTCTTGGGTTTCGAGTTGATTCATTATATCAGGTCGGAGGAAGTCTACTAGGTGTCACATCTTGTGACACATCTCTATAGCCCGAACTATGGCATCAGAGGTTTGCTCACCTTCATTATAAAGCTTTACCCAATGTGAGAAAAATGGCGACTGGGATGCCCGAGTTTAGATTGGAGCAAGAAGGTGTATGTCCAGGATGTGCTGAAGGAAAGCTCAAAAGGGGACCATTCCCCTCAAGCTAAAGCAAGACCTCTGATATATTGCAGTTGGTTCACTCAGACATCTCTGGTATGATTCCTGTGAACTCCTTGGGAGGATATTTATATTACCTCACTTTTACAGATGATTATTCTCGCAAGACTTGGATATACTTCTTGAAAAAAAAGGATGAAGTGTTCTCTTGGTTTCGACACTTCAAAGCCTTGATCAAGAATTAGACCGAAAAGAAGATCAAGATCTTAAGGGCTGATAATGGGACTGAATATGAATCCAATGAGTTTCATGACTTTTGCAAAGAGGCTGGCATTAAGAGGGAGACTACTACACCATATACTCCTGAGCAGAATGGTGTGGCGGAAAGGAAGAATCGTACGATTGTGAAAATTGTCCATGCTATGCTCCATGATCAAAGACTTCCGAAGTTTCTATGGGCCGAAGCTGCAAATACCGCCATATATGTATAAAACTGATGCCCTCATCAAGCATTGGGTTCCAAGACTCTTGAAGAAATGTTCACTGGTAAGAAACCTGACGTATCTCATTTTAGAATTTTTGGAAGTCATGTATATTTTCATGTGTTGAAGGAGAAAAGGAATAAATTGGGTGCGTCTGGAAAGAAAGGAATCTTCGTGGGCTATAGCGAAAATACTAAGGGCTATAGAATCTATGTTTCTGGTCAAAGGGAAGTCGAAATTAGCCATGATGTCACCTTTGACGTAGATATGGCTCTTAGCAAAGTTGACAATCTTAGCAAAGTTGACAATCTAAAGAAGCTGACACCAGGGAATCGAAGGAAAAAGAAGATGAGACGATGCCCGATGTGGAAGAACCTATGGATCCTATTGATTCCCCTCCGCAAGAGCCTTCCTCTTCTAGGAAAAGGCCTTCATGGATTAGGGGGACACTTGATGATGCTGAAGGACACATTACACCTAGAAGAACCTTCTAGGAAAGTAAGAAGGCGAACAGGTATCAGGGATACCTGACCATCATGAGCACGGTCATCCAAAATGAGCCTTCGTCATCCGCAGAAGTTGTTAAGCATCAAGTATGGAAGGATGCTATGACCGAGGGATATGAGTCCATCATGAAAAATGATGTTTGGGATGTGGTCCCCAGACCCCACGACAAAGCAATTGTCACTTCGAATTGGCTTTAGAAGCTAAATCATGCAGTTGATGGAAGTGAGGAAAAGTACAAGGCTCGTTTTGTTGCTCGTCGCTTCTCTCAGAAGGAAGGTATAGATTATGATGAGATATTTGCACCTGTTGCCCGATATACCACCATCCGCTCAATCACAACCCTTGCTGCTTCGCAAGGATGGAACCTACATCAAATGGATGTCAAGACTGCGTTCTTGCATGGTTCGATCAAAGAGGAAGTCTATGTGGAGCAACTCGAAGGATTTGACATTCATGATCGAGAATCTCATGTGTGCAGGTTGAAGAAGGCCCTCTATGGGCTAAAGCAAGCACCCTGAGCATGGTATGAAAGGATCGATAACTACTTGATGAAGCTGGGATTCACTAGGAGAGAAGTCGACCCTAACCTTTACTTTAAGGTTGAAGATGACAATCCTATCATACTGGTGTTGTACGTTGAAGACCTCTTTCTAACAAGGGTAGACCCTCTCATTCACAAATGTAAGAGGGAGTTGGCTTCTGAGTTTAAGATGAAGGACCTAGGACTGATGCACTATTTCCTAGGATTAGAAGTCTGGCAGAAGCCAGGGGAGATTTTCCTATCTCAAGGAAAATATGTGGTGAAGATATTGGAGAGATTCAGTATGGTGGACTGCAAGCCCGTAACTACCCCAATGGAGCTCGACTTCAAGAAGTTAAGCGATAGTGTTGCTGGACCTATTTTATGAAATGCTACTGAGTATCGTCAACTTGTCAGAGCATTGATGTTCCTGGTGATCCCGTCCGGATATATGCTTTGCAGTCAACACGTTGAGTGAACATATGGTTGAGCCTCACCACACACATTGGATCGTTGCCAAGAATCTGTTGAGATATCTTTGTGGCATGATCACTCATGGGTTGAGATACACTGCCAGAGATGTGAGACTACTTGGATATACCGATGTTGATTGGGCAGGCAGTGTGGTGGACAGAAAGAGCACTTTCGGGTGTTGTTTCTCTTTGGGATCTGCCTCGATGTCTGGGATGAGTAGGAAGTAGAAGTTGGTGGCTTTGAGCACCACTAAGGCACAGTACATTGCTGCTAGTATGGCCTCCTGTGAGGCAATCTAGTTGCGAAAGCTCTTCAGTGAGCTGTTTAGATTTACATTGGATACCACCGTGATCCTGTGTGACAACCAGAGCGGGATTCATTTATCAAAGAATCCCATATTTCTGATCGCTCCAAGCATATCGATATCAGGTACCACTATATTCGAGATATGGTGCAACGGGAAGCAATAAGGCTCCAACATATCGGTACAGATGAAGAGGTCGTCGACATTTTGACAAAGCCCCTGGGAAAAGTCAAATTCTTGACTTTCCGAGAACGACTTGTTGTCATTCAGAGACCCTCTTATGAGGTTCGAGTATGATGTATTGAGCTCTAGGAGCTTCAGGGGGCGCGAGGTACTTCTTGGAGCGACATTTGACCACAGGGCGACTCACCATCCCCTGGTGGTGCACTATGTATAGGGTGAAAGGTTCAACCTTCCCCTGTGACACCTCGTGGCAACTGTGGAACAAGATGATTAGTTCTCTTGTGGACCGGGATGATTAGTTCTCTGTGGCGACTGTGGAAGAGGATGATTAGTTCTCTTGTGGGCCAGGATGATTAGTTCTCCATGGCATCTATTGGACAGGATGATTCATTCTCCTCTGGACAGGATGATTAGTTCTCCTATCGAGGCATCCTACCCATACCGTCTGGGACTCATGGGAAGTACCTCTCATTTGATCAATGAGTAGGGAAATGCGGTTAGGGACATAGTAGTACTATCGATAGACACATTGTTGTATCTACTGTACTCCCTATGCTAGGATGACCTCCATTGATCTGGGATCAATAATACTTAACTGGGAACAGTGAGAGTGTTATGACACACTCTGAGACTGACTTCGGGTCAGTGGAAGATGGTATGATACATCCTCGATCATTTCTTCTTCTTCATAGTTAGAGCAAAGCAGAGCAGAGTAGAGCAGGACCACGCTGTGTAGGGCAGTGCATTTGGCAGTTGGGATAGTAGCGACGGTCAGATAGATTGCAGATGGAGTTCTCCCTAGTTGAGAGGGAGTGTTAAAATAGGAAACTAGGGCCAAACTCCATGTGGGTCTCCTCATTTATGGCTGCTGATATCTTTCTTAGATTCCTCTCGCTGAGAGGTGTAGGATTGATCTAAAGATCATCTGATTCCAACAAGTATTTATGGACATATTAATTTATTTCTAATTACTTGACAAATTGTCAAGGTCGGCCAACAGCTAAGTGTGTGGCACATATGCCCAGTGTTTTATATAAATAGAAGAGAGGTTGAGTCATTTGCAGTTCATCTCATCACTCATCTTCTTTCTCTCCTACGCATTAGATGAGCCTCTCTCTAACACGTGTGGCTGAAAAAGGAAGACGCAGATTTCTGATTAGAGCTGCATTGACCAAGTTTGACCAAGGCTGCAGGGAGGTACTTTTGACCAGTGTTGACTAGCGTGGACTCCTTTTTGACTGCGGATTAGGTGTGGCTGCTTCTCCTCGGCAGGCCACAAATTTTGGCACGCAAACTGAGGTGATTTGACCTAAAGTTTGACGAGCGTTGACTGTTAAAAGTTTGACTGCAGATCTGTCCAACGTTGACTAAAGTTTGACTGTAATTTCGAACTGTTTTGGGTTGACTCTTCTTGCTGTTTCGAAGCCGAGTTGACTAGGATATTGACTAAGCTGATTGGAGGTCAAATATGACTCGTTTGACCAGCTTTGACTTTGCTGGTTAGGGTCTCGCTGCTGTTGTTATAAAATATCAAAATTTTGCATCGTACTATTTCTCTCTGTTGAACTATTGAAGACAAAAGAAGATTTGATCAAAGAGTTTCCCGGTCCCCGCATTGGGGTTTGTCCCTGGCTAGCTGCCACATCTTGTGTCTCTTGTCTTGGCTTGTTTTCTATCGATCGTTTAATGTTCTATCTGCATTTTACTTTATGTTGTGATTGCTAATCAGTGGCTAATAAAAGTAAAAGAAGTAAACTGCTCTGAGCATAGAACATACCATAATTTAACATCATGTCACTGTTGGAGCTAGATGTTACCCACCGAAATGGGTGACCCTATAGGAGAAAAATTTGCTTCCTCATCTCTTCCATTCGGCCAACCAGCGGCCCCTAACAACCACCACTCGCAAATGATTATGTGCCTTTTGTATCTCCACCACCTGCATCAGTCATAAGTTACCCATCCGGCAAGAGCACATCAACGAATGTGAACCTCCAATCAAAAGGTACTTTATTCATTTTGCAATCGGGTGCTTATGCTTGTTTGTATTTGGACTTTTGAGATAGATTATGGGATGACCTAGAAGGAAGAATGGTTTTGACCATGATCTCGCTCCGTCACCATAAATGGGGTGTTATTATTCGATCCTAGTCAAATGGGACCTCCCTAATGGCCCAATGGGTATAGGAGGGGCACTATTTGGGAAGCCTTAATTGAGATAGTGCAGTCCCATCTATCTCTATTCCATACTTATCGTTTTCCATCTTATGTTACAAGTCCTTCTTCCACTTCCATTCTTCGGGTTCAACTAACCATTGGTTCTCTAGGATTGGCACCCATACATCCTAATACTTGAGTAGGGCCTGTTACCCACCACCTGTGGTTAGTGTATATAGGACAAAAATTTATCCTGGATGGTCCTCAGCCAGCAACCAACAGCCCCCTCGCAACCACCAAATAGCTCGATGTCTCGTTTTCTCTGCCACCTGAGCCAGCCACGTGGTCCCTCGAGCACTTGTCATGAATATATGTTTGAATATAGGCTTTTCAACCCCAAAGGTTGTTAAAATTTCTGTTTTCCCACCCCGGTTTTCAGTTTCTCCTTATTTCTCCCATGTAGTTAAATGCCCTTTCCCATAA
>APFE030414668.1:0-29531 GCA_000404065.3 Pinus taeda
AATTGAAATTTATTTAGAGAAATCCAATAATAAAAAAATTTAAATGTACCATATCTTATAAGACATAAACAAAAAATATATTTCTAAATGAAAAATATATTTGTAAAATTTAAAAATATAATTGGAGGGCCCATCCATTCTGAGAGGCATAGGTTAAGTCAACTATATTTTTAATCAAGAAAGAACTCAATAAAACCACAAACTTTCACAGAGATAAACTAAATCAATAAATAAATGTAATAATCTGAAAGGAGTGAAATACAAATTGGAACAATAAAATTACAATAATAAATTAATCCCAACTAAAAAAAATCAGTAAAAACCACTCTCATAAAACTAAATCATTACAGTGTTAAATATATTAACTAAAACTGAAATGAGAGGATTAGGTTTCTATCAAGAGCAGAGCTTAGAGCATGGATACAAACTACACCTATGACAAAGTAAAGGCATATGGCTTTGAGATATTTAACATAAAATATTGAAAATATTAATTGAAAATACATTATTCTTGTTGTGGTTTTACATTATAGTTATTAGAAGGTTGGGAAAACATAATTATTAAATAAAATCTAACTATTCTTCTATGTATTTAAGGAATTCTCTAATTTCTGTATTTTCTTCTCCTAGTCCAAGTCCAAGAACAATGTTTATTATTTTATTAATTTATAAATATTCTAAATTACTTCTATTTCTATTTGAAAGACAATTAAAAATTAAGGAATAGTATAATCTATAGAATCAAAATGCCAATTACACACTACAAAAAACTTCAATGAAAAGTCAGTATGCCAAAAGATTTGATTTACACTTAAATTTTAGATGTGAAGAATTATTCATTATTGTTACTGAAAATGACTCATAATTTCTTCCATACCTAGTTATTATTGAGAACTCATCTTTGCAAATCACTGGCTATTATTTTCTAAATAGTTAGGAATATCAAGTTAAAATTTGCGGAGTATAAAATTCCACTGAAACACTCAAGAATATTCGCTGAAATTACAAGAATGGGGTGTGTTTTGAGAGTAAAACTCAGAGGAAATAGAACTGTAATTGTAATTGTATGACTTTTCTTCACACTATGCAACATAAAACACTGAAACAAATCCCCTCAATAATTTGGAGAGGAATATTTGCTCAGAGGAAATAGAATTGTAATTGTAATTGAAGCCCAAGGAGATTTGTATTGCTCTGATTCATACGATGCAACATAAAACAATGAAACGGATCGAGCCTGGGAGACAAGAAGGAAAATGAGATTATAACGGCTGAAATGAGGCTTATAACAGTGAAAATGATTAGAGAAACTGTAGAGCCTACCGAGAGAAAAGGAAAATGGAATATAAAATTGAGATGAATGGACTGGGTTTTAGCTTTGAGAGTAATGGAGTTTTCATTAATTCAACTATTTTAATTCAAGAAACATTATCATTCAAAACTAAAGAAACATAAACTTAGTATCATTCACAATGAAAACTACACATAAAGAAATTCAGAGAGAATTTAAAAACATTATCATGAGGCCAGTCCCGTTAAAAACTCTACTTCAATCTGGCAATCGTTGTTGTAACAAATATCAGTTACAGAAAAACCCAAATCATACCAAACAAAAAAACCCAAATGAACCAGAGCCATCCACATCGAAATTCTTACCATTGGAGTTGATGAAACAAACCGGCTCTTCATCAGCAGGGTTAAACATCAAAAACTAAATAGAAAGGGCAGAGCCAGAATAAATGCCAATAGAGAACAGAGCAGGGTTAAAGATCGAAAACTAAATAGAAAGGACAGAGCGAGAATAAATGCCAACAGAGAACAGAGCCAGAAAATCAAAATAAAACTAAAAATTAAAAAGGAATGGGATTGCCAACATATTAATGAGATCCGGAGAGAAATAAAAAAGAATAAGGATTTAAAAACATTTAAATTAGACTGGTACGGTTAAAAATTTACTTCAATAGATGCACACAAAACCAAAGAATAAATCATGAATATTAATATAAACTAAATACAAGAAACATAGCTATCATTGTTCTCACAAATATCAGTATTACAGTTGTCTGGTTACCTTTCTCCATTGTAAATACATCCATGCATCCCCTCGCTGATCTTCTTGGTCAAATTCAAATCAAAACCTACAAAACAGAAAAGCCCAAATGAAAGACAGCCATCACATCGAAATTCTTTAACATTGCACAGATGCACAACAGAAAAGTCCAAATTAACTACAGCCATCGAAATTTCTTAACATTGCACGGATGCACAACATTGTCATAGCCATCAGAGAAAACGTTGTGATTCGATGAAGACGTTTACCACAACGTCTATAACAATATAGCCGTAAGATGATTTTCTTCAAAATTATAACAAAATAGCCGTAAGATGCTTTTCCTGAAATTCTCATCCAAAGTAGTCCACGTCCATGCAAATTTGGACGGTTCAAGTTTGAATTTGAATATGAATTTAAGGTGGGATTTTTATGGGAGAGACCTCGTTATATTCTTTTAGAAATTTGGCTTCAACATTACTAAAATTAAATTGCTCTTTAAGTTTTATTTATTTTTTTAATTGAAAATTATAAAGTTTTTTTAATTTGGAGTTATATTTTAAGAGTCTTATTCCATAATAATAGATACTTTCTTTCTAGTTCGTGTTTTTTACTATCAATAGTTAATGTTTCAAGGTTATTAGAAGTGATCTATTTCTTCCATATTTATGTATTCAATAACATATATAGTATGTTTTGATTTAGGTTTTAATATTCAATAATATATATAGCATGTCTTCATTTAGGTTTCAATAGTAATAGATTTAGCTTTCAGTTTGGTATGAATTTTTTAATTTGAAAATGGTAAGTTTTTAATATGAAATTATATGTTCACCATTTCAAATGTAATTGGTAACTTAAATTAAGATGAAGTTAAACTTAATTATATTGATAAACATATTTCTTTTAAAGTAGAATAGGGATTCAAAAATTTTAATCTTATTATTGATTATTATTAGATTTATGGTAGGACCATTAAGTATTTGATAAAAAAATTAGTAGTATACACAAGTCAAAGACTGTGAGTTTGATGTGAAGGTAGTTATGTTTTTTTTGTCATTTTATTTAAATTGATTAATTAACAAAATCTCATTTGAGCAAGTTTCATATGAAAGAGTTATGGTTTTTTAGCCATGTGATATTGTAATATACCCTATTTATAGATTAAGAAAATCTATAATAAAGTGGATATAAATCTTCATGGATAAAAATCTTCTTCAATGTTGTCTAAAATGAATATATGTTTAACTTATAATAATAAACATAATAAGATATTTAATTTCAAAATTTTCTAAATTTTACAAACGTGAGTATAATTATGATGTAAATGTTTTGATATTTATTGTGGATTGATAATTATTAACATTTACTACTAATTTAATTTATATAATTATGCAAGTATGTAAATTTCTATTAAAAATGTGTTATCTCATTTTAATATTGATTATTTAAACACATTTTAAATATTTGAAAGCTACTTTAATACTAAAGGTTTTAAATATTTGAAAAATAGTGAATTACTCGTGTGTTTACATCTTTTTGTTATGGGGAATGAGAGAATTTATCTTATTTTGGTTATTGGATTTGTGTGTTTAAAATTTTTTGGTATAGAATTTTCTTCCCAAAATAACATGCACACTTTACTTTGTATGGTTTGAAGTGTAGAAAGAATTTTGATTGTTTTTTGCTTCCTCCCTCGCCTTGCTCTTCGTATGGCTTGAAGTGTAGAAAGAATTTTGATTGTTTTTTGCTTCTTGCTTGGCCTTGCTCTTTTTTTTTTGTATGTTTAGATATATTTTCTGAATTTTTTAGTATAGCTTTAGATGAAAAACTAAAAGTTCATCTTAGAATAATGGAAATTCATGTTTAAAAACTATTCTCCAAACTTGCATCCTTGTATTTTCCAACGAACTATAATTTATCTAAAGCACTATATGATTTAAAAAATTATTCCTTTTCACTGAACCATAGATTACCGTACTTGACATATATAAATGTATATGCATGCTATGCATCTCCACTATAGAGTAGATTCATCGTCATTTTGAGAAAAATTTTGTATTTATACATAAATTGATTTCTACTAAAAATATCATTGTTTACATCATCTTTACCGATGGGTTAATGTTGTATTTCACATCAGTACCATATAACAAGAATCAACTCACCAAGACTACACCACCATAATTAGAACTTTTACTGGTTTTTTCTCTACTAGTGCAACCATATAAATTAAATTACTTGTATACAAATTAATCCATGAGAAGCATCAAAATACTTACCCAATTATACATCTAACATTATCCAAATAATAAGGAATAATAAAAATTAACTAAATTATTATTTTATTATATTTGTTTATCCCCACTTTACTATGAAAATTCTTAACTCAAGTAAACAACTCTTCTTACAATACTAAGTTCTCTGCTTATCCCCTCTTTCTATTTATATTTGTCCAAACAACTTATAGTTGCTTGGGCAAGGCTTAGGTATGTCATCACCACCAAATATTTCCAAAACCTCTAGAGGTGGGTATTCATATATATCGAAATCCATTCATAAGGCTAGTATGGATGTAGAAAAAGAAAGAAAATTATCACTTGATGGGGTTCTTAGGGAAAAGGCAACCTTGAAATGGTTTCTCTATGAAGTGGTTATCTTTTAGCTATATAGGCTTGGATAGCCATGACAAAAAACTAGCCCTTGGGAGATTATTAGAGTTGGAGAAATATGATGTGATCTTTCTATAAGAGATGCTTGGGGATAGTGAAAAAATTGCATCACTATTAAAATATATGAAATCTCGATGGAATTTCCATGCCTTACACATGAGAGGTAGAACTCGTGGAATTGTTGTAGGGAAAAAAATTATTGATGAAGTTAGTAAATATTTGGGGGAGGGAAGGAGTACTAATGGTAAATGTTTTTTCTAATTAATTTGGTCTTGACATTAGGATTTTTAATATATATGTACCATGTCACAATAGTATGTCATTCTTGGAAGCTCTTATGGGATCATTAGTTATGTAGGTTGACAATATAATTTTGGGGCGAGATTTAAATTTTTCCATGGGACATGCAAACTCCTTGGGAAACCATGCACATGCAGATTCACTCACAAATTTTTTTGAACAACTACTTGAGAATAACAATTTTATTGATATATAATTAGCACTTATTCAACTTAAGTGGAGAAATCAAAGATTTGGGGATGCTATGTTAGCAAGACACCTTGATAGATTCCTAATTAAGGAACCATTGATGGATAAGATAGACCCTAAACCCTAAACCCTAAACTCTAAACCTCAAACTCCAAACCCTAAGGCCTAAAGTGTAAACCCTAAATACTAAGAATTTTATAACATTTAAAAAACCATTTTGTATCTTTTATTTAAATGTTTACTAAAATCATTTACTAAAGTGTTATAAACCCTAAAACCTAAACCTTAAACCTTAAACCAAAAATTAAAATCCAAAACCCTAATCCCTAAGCATTTTATAATACTTTAAAAAGAGTTTTGGAACATTTATTTAAGTCTTTATTAAAAGCACTTAACGACGGTCTTATAAACCCAAACCTAAACCCCAAAGGCCAAACCATAAACACTTAACCCTAAGAAGTTTATATCATTTTAAAAGGAATTTTGTAAATTTTATATAAGTCTTGATTAAAACATTTACTAAAGTCTTATAAACCATAAACACTGCGCAAAACCACAACATTATTCTAACTTTTATTATAATGTTTATCAAAATAATTTACTAAAGCATTATAAGCCCTAAACACTAAACCTAAACTCTAAACCCCAAACATGAAACCCTAAACCCTAAACCTTAATTCCTACACTTTAAGCATTTTATAGAATTTTAAAAAGTTTTTGTAACTTTCTTTTAAGTGTTTACTAAAATCATTTATTGAACCCTTATGAACCCTAAACCTTAAACCCTAAACCCTAAGCATTTTATAACATTTTAAAAATATTTTTTTACTTTTATTTAAGTGTTTACTAAAATAATGTACTCAATCCTTATAAACCCTCAATCCTAAAACATGAACCCTAAACCCTAAAGCCCAAACCCCAAACGCAAACCCTAAATACTAGCCATTTCATAACATTTTGAAAAGCGTTTTGTTACTTTCGTTTAAGTGTCTACTAGAAGCATTGTCTAAAGTGTTATAAACCCTAAACCCTAAACCCTAAATGCTAAGTATGTTATAACATTTTGAAAATTGTTTTATAACTTCTTTAATTTTTTATGAGAATAATTTACTAAATTGTTATAAACCCTAAAACCTAAGCCCTTAACCATCAACCGTAAACCCTAAAACGTATACCCTAAACCCTAAATTAGATTAGCTAAATACAAAATGGTATATTCTATATTTATATTAACTAATATAATTTATTATTATAATCCTATTTATAATTAATATTAAATAAATATTATTGATTTATTATTGTTGTAAAATAATTTTAGTGTTGATGCAAAGTCTTAATCCTAGTTGAAAACAACTCTGAATATATAATAATTTTTATTTTCATTAATTAGCGTAGATAATTATTATAAGATTTTAGAAATTAGTCTATATGTATAGAGAATATCATGCATAAAAATATCATGCACAACATTTTATATTTTGTTAATATACCATGTAATAATAGACTTTCTCTAATAATTTGAATTAGGATTTGGTTATGTAAGATAATGATAATTGCAAGGATTGTTTCAATATGGACATGTTTAGGAATCAATTGAAGATAAGTAATAATTTCTAGTTAGAGAAAATAATAAGTGATTCATGCCTCCATAGCAATGCTTGAGAACAACAAATTTTGGAGATTAGTTGGTCCATCTTAAGCATTATAATTATAATTTTCTTGGATTTTGTAAGTTTGTGATACCTGTTTAGTTATAGTGGAGTAGTCACCTTTGTTTTATCCTACAAAATCTCGCACAAAACAATGGTAAGAGTCACGTAAATGATTTTTCTAGTACATATTCAATTCAACGGTTAACTAATTGGTACCAACTACACCCTTTAACTTGATAATTTTGGTTCTTATATTCAAATTAAAGATAGAGAATGAAGTATCTCCATTGACAACATATACCAAAATATAAAGATGTCAAAAAGAAAAATTTGAATACTCTAACTCAACTCTATTATCCATATTCAACAAAGTCATAATGTTATTGAGAACAAAGGGTTGTATGCACAACTAGTTTATAGAGTTATACATCAAGTAGATTTGATTGAATTTATTGTTCCTCCACATTTAAGATATTTTGTAAAACAATTATTATAACAAAGTTACTATATGACAATTTCAAGCTACAATTTAGGTAGAAATAGGTTCTATATTTTATGTTTTACTTTGAAACTGTCGATTTCTTTTACTTTAGAAGCAAATAAATGTTATTTTAAAATGTAACTTTTAATTTTTTTGCTTTGCCATCAACCATGCTGTCTTTCTAACTTTGAAATTGTCAATCTTTTAGGTCAAAAGAAATTATATGTTGTTTTTTAATTTAACTTTGAAATTGTCAATCTTTTAGGTCAAAAGAAATTACATGTTGTTTTTTAATTTAACTTTTAATTTTTTACTTTGCATATTTTAAATTTAAGGGTTAATTATTTTGGTTTGTTTTCTTTTAATTTAATGTTACTTTTCTTTTTGTTCGTATATCTTTAACTAACCTAATTAATATTACGCATTCTAAATTTAGGTAACTTTTTGGTTTTTGGGTAACTTTTTATTTTTTGGGTAGTTGTAATTGGTATATCTTGAATTAAAACCTAACATTTAGTTAAGAGTTGGTAGAAGAATTCGAATGCGTGCCTATACGAATTCGTGTTGTTTATTCATAGCCGTTTGAATTAAACCCTAACATTTAGTTAACAGTTGGTAGAAGAATTCGAATTGGTGCCTATCCTGGTGCCTATCCGAATTCGTGATGTTCATAACCGTTTCGGATTTTAAAATAGCAATTTGTTCGAATTTTTTCAAGATGTGCCTAATTGTTTCAAGATATGCCTATCCACAATGTTGTTGTCTGTGACTCTGTATTTTGTTGAGAGAGGGTGGTGTGTTCTATCCACAATGTTGTTGCCTCTGTATCTGTATCTTTGTTGGGAGAGGGTCATGTATTCGATCCACAGTGTTGTTGCCTCTCTATCTTTGTTGAGAAAGCATACTGAATATATGAAGATCGTGTGTTCCATCCACGTTCCTCTGTATCTTTGTTTGGAGAACGTCAGACTGAATATATATGAAGGTCGTTTCTTCGATCCACGCTCAACGCAACTAGCACTTCATAACTCTACTCCAAATCACGTTGGAGGTAAGGAGGCCATTTGTGTCAATTCAATTCAAATTAACTTAACATTCTTGACGCATGCCTCTTCTTCTTCGATCTTTGTTTTACCTTTTCTTGGATCTTTGTTATCTTTGTTTCAAATTCTTGGTGATAAAAATGTTCTGCAACTATGGACATAGTTGATGGAAATTTTTGTTTGCACATTTGAAGCCATGTTTTTTCTGCAACCATAGATAGGGTTTATTGATAATTTTGTTTGCAAAATCCTTGTTTTAAAGTGTTGTTTATAAAAAATTCTGCAACTATGGATATAGTTTAGTGATAATTTTGTTTGCACATTCAAAACCATGGCTCTTTTTCGAGCTTTGTTTTAAAGTAAGGTTCATAATTCTTTTTTGCAACTATGGATATTGTTCATGGAAAATTTTGTTTGCACATTTGAAATCATGGCTCTTTTTCGAACAATCATGATTTTAAGGTAAGGTTCATAATTTTTTTCTTGCAGCTATGGATATCTTTTGTGAATAATTCTATTTGCATATTTGAAACCATGCAACTATGCCTCTTTTTCGAACCTTGTTTTAAAGTATGGTTTATAGTTTTTCTCTGCAACTATGGATATCATTTGCGAATAATTCTATTTGTAAATTTGAAACCATGTATCTTATTTCAGCCTTGTTTTAAGGAAGGGTGTATAATTTTTTCCTGCAACTATGTATAGTGTTTATAGATAATTTTGTTTTCACATTTGAAATGTTCAGCACTTGTTTACAATTCTTTTTCTGCATCTATGAAAAATACTTATGGATGCTTTTCGTGTTCTGTTATACTTCTGTTCACACAATGCAAACTCTGAGCACTTTGAAATCAAGATTAATCCTCAATTATTATATAGGCTATTAATATATTGGCCGTGGACTCAATTTTTCGATTATGGTTACGAAGACATCAATCATAGATCCAAAAACCGAGATTACGATCTTGACTTCATATAAATTCATGTAAACATTCCTCTTTGGGGTTTGTCCAAGGAAGGATTGGAAGTGGAGGGGAGGAGGGGCACGAGGTGGAGTTGGTGGAGGTGGAGGTGGTGTTGGAGGAGGTGGAGGTGGAGGATTTTGTGGGGGATGTGTATGTGGTGGAGGAGGAGAAGGAGGCGAAGGTGGTGGAGGAGGAGAAGGTGGTGGATATTGAGGTGGTTGAGGAGGTGGAGGTGAAGGAAAGGAGGAGGTGGAGTAGGATGAGGAGGAGGAGGAGGAGGTGAATGTGGAGGAGGAGGAGGAGGAGGAGGAGGAGGTGGATGTGGAGGAGGAGGAGGAAGAGGAGGAGGAGGTGGATGTATGCAAGTTAATTTAAAATTCATCTTTTAAATTCAAATACTAAATTATCACTCTCTTCTCCATTGTTGGAAATGAAAGCTACAATCTCATGAATCCTGAACATATCTCTTGATACACATAATATCCTACCGTTAAATGATATGTAATATATTTTGGAAGATTTCCTCTATGCACAAATATATTCATTCAAGTACATGAAATTCCTTTAACGTTTAGATCTGATATATTGTCCAAGAATTTGAAGCATTTTCTAAAGAAATGATATATACTAGGAAATTACCATTGGTTACTTGTAGAAAGGAAAACACGAAATCACATGAAGATAAGGAACATAGGAATAGAAGAGAAACGATGTAGCAGAGAACCAACAAAGTGTTACTTAGACTGCTGACTCGACTGGAGATTTGATCAACTTTATAATATCAATTCTAGAACTATTTGGGATGGTAAACTATGTTGACTAGCCCCTCAAACATCTCCCCTACCCTTAATTCCTTCTTTGTGACAATGAAGGGAAGATTTGGAGTCTTACAAAAATTTTACAAAATTTGATACACCATAAATTAAAATATGTAAACGCTTATAAGGAAATACAAGTTTGTCCATAAGGGTGGTTGGCTAAATAGCAGATCTAGTTTCATGGGAAATGAGAACTTCTTGAATTACATCTGCAATATTTAAAATGTGAATTCCTCTTATTTTCCATTCCCTAGGTGACCTATTGGAAACTTCAACTTCAATTCCCTAAGTGTAATGTTGTTGTTAAGAAGAGAGACCACATCTTAAAAGCTTGGCTGAAAGAAATTAAATTTATGTTGTTAAAAAGATGACCAAGATTATTGTGCTATTGTAGGGGTTGGTGTTGAAGTCATATCGATGTTTTTTATAAGTAGTTGATGCAAGCAATTGAAGTTCTTGACCAAATATAGACCATTTTCATACAAATGTACTTCATGGGCATCAAATTATTTTAAATATTTCAAATATTGTACCATGTCTGCTAGTGATATGTACCCTCAGAATTGTTGATCAACTAGTAATTAATGTTCTAATTATTGCATTTTATTAACAATTCCATGAAAATAATCAATAACACTCTCATATTTTACTTTTACTATCTTCCCTTCTCTAAACCAATGTCTATCCTCCTGCTGTAGTTGGGATTAATATTTTTATCCTCTAAAACCTAATTCTCATGGGTAGACTTTTCTCGAGGTTGAGTTACTTGTTGGGAGAACAATTCTCAAATTAGAAATTATTGAGTTTATATCCAATTGCATGTGGATGATAAATATATTGGGAAAATATTAAAAATATTTGGCTTTGTGGTATCATGTTTTTTCGAACTCTTGTTTTTCTTGGGAAAATTATTTGTGAACCTTTTTAATTATAGTGGATATATTTTCATTCCCTTGAACTATCAGTTTATCTTGAAATTTATTTACATGAGCAATTATTTGCTCACTCTAGTCGACCAATTGTTGTACAAACTATTGGATTGGATTACAATAAGTGGATCATTAATTATGCTTGGATTTTTTATATTAAGATATTCTATTTCATGCTTCTAACATTCTAACTAAATGTCTGTTTGTTATTGTTGTCTCTGCTAAATATTTGTACAGTCCAACATCCAATTTTGTAAGTAACGTTATTCAATGCATCTTTGAGAATCGAATTATTTTATAAGTATTTTTAATCATTATATATTTATAATTAGATATAAATCCATGTTTTATGATAGTATAATTTTCAATATTTGTGTTTTTATTTTTTGTAATGTATTGTATTGTTTGTTTGTGTTTGTATGACTATATATTATTGAACACAAAAAACAATTAGACTAACTATTAATATCTAATGCAAGAATTACACTTCGACTGAATTGAATTCTTGCATAAGTTATATATGTTAAATTTAATAAAAGTTCACTTATTTTAGTAAATGACCATGACATCATTAATGACACTGTATTCTTTTTGGTAACCACAACTATAAAATGTGTGTATTTTAAAATCACAATTATTTATAATTAATATAACGTTATAATTAATTACAATTTTATGTTTTATAATAGAATTTCAAATGTTTGTGATTATAGTTTATTTTGTGTAAATGTTTGTGTTTGTGCATATATAATGGTTTTACCAAAACATAAAAATCATATATAGCAATTACACTTTGAATGAGTTGAATTTGGGCATTAAATTATTTTATGTGCAAATTGATATTCAATTTAATAACATTCCATTTATTTATGCAAATGATCGTAACATCTATTAATTAGCACATATTTCAATAATAAAAATAACTAAAATATGAAAAATGACTACGATGATAAATTTTTTGCAAGCATAATTACTCAATATATTTAAAAAATATACAATAGAACACTTACCAGAATTTGCAAGAAATTTATACTTTATAAATTAATTAGCTCGAAATTGATGGTTTGTAGTGATAGCATTTTAAAATGTGTTTTTAAATTTTATTATGGGTTTATTTTTTGTATTCTCTCTTACCTTTTTGTGTAATGATTTTACACAGACATAATATCCAACTAAAGATAGGAAGTATTTGAATCTTGTATTTTAACTCACTTATCTTCATTCAATTTGTTTAGGAATATTTTAATCAAAATATATTTCAAAAATACAAATGTGGACTTGAATTTTTATCCTTTGATTTATATTTGTGTTTAATTTAATGAATTATTTTTCAAAGAAAACATATAATTCATTTAAAAATATACAACTCTCTTTTTCAAACATTCTAAAGATATGTTTTTCAAGGTTCTTATGTTGCCTCTAATTACAAAAGTGAATTGTAATAAGCCTTGGTAAATTTTATTAGGACCCTTTTAATTGATATGCCCCTAACAAGTCAAACTGGGTCCAATGATGTGTCATAGATGTGGCATATGACAGTGTAAATATTTATTTTTAGTAATAGAAAAGAAAATTTGGTTTTTCGTGTTCTTATTCTTGAAACTTTATTAACATGTCATATTAGACTTCTATTCACGAGGAATGAGTTAAGCCCAAGAAGTGACAAGATAAAAAAGTAAAAAAGAAAGGTTCTCCTCTTTTCTAGAGTTGAATTGTCGGTTTTGCAAAGGACCAAGAAAACACATGACTCGAAATAAAAATGTCATGAGTGGAACTCACTTAAAAGGATTTTTGGAGATAAAATGTGTTGGATAAAATATAAAGGGATATTGCAAAAGAATGACTTTATCATACCCAAAAAGTAGCAAGATGCTCTTAAGGTTCAAGGAAATGTAAAGGGGAAAAGGACTACTATTTGTTCTCGTGGGAACCAGGAGTTAGATATTTGGGGGAACTACTTAGAAACATAGTTCTTTATTGGGAGGAATGCCATAGCCTTTAATTTGTTTCTAAAAAGGAAATCTTATACAAGTATATTCTAGTTTAGCTGGGTTGTTCAACAAAAAAATACACTTGAATGTGTGCAAAGATGCAAAACGATATTATATAATAAATTAAAGAATCTTGTTTGGATGGATAAATATATAAACACACATAGTAATCCTTATTCACCTGTAAAAATATAGTTTGTTGTAAGC
This sequence comes from Pinus taeda, assembly GCA_000404065.3. Taxonomy (NCBI): domain Eukaryota; kingdom Viridiplantae; phylum Streptophyta; class Pinopsida; order Pinales; family Pinaceae; genus Pinus; species Pinus taeda. The sequence goes on from APFE030414668.1 coordinate 13,298, forward strand.
TACTATAGAAAATAACTATTGAAGATAAGATAATTAAATTTATACATAGTTTAACTCGTAGAAAAATAAATGTATACCTAGTTTAGCTTGCCATAGGCTAGAGAATTGGAATGATACCAATTGGCCATGGAAAAGGAAGTCTTGGGTAAATTAATACTAGGGCCTAAAGGACAACCTTTGCAAACTCCCATGACAAGGGTTCAACACAACTCTTGCCTAATTTGTGTATTCTCTTCTTCAAATAAAATGATAGTAATAGTAAATTAGATACAATCATTACGTAGAAACAAAATATATAGATTTGACATGAATATCTAATGTGTACTCATAGAATATTAATAGAACAAATATTATATTATTGTAAACTTTTGATGGAATGAATTCATTACATGTAGTAACAAGTAAATAAATTGTATGAATTGTTCTTAGGAATAAAAAGAAAGACTCGCATTGTACTATTTTATCATAATTAAATATTGTCATTAACAAAGAGAGGGTAAATCCCTTGAATTGGAATCGATATACATGGCTTGTTTTGACTATGGGGACTTTTGGGAAAATCCCTAGCTACATAAGGGTTTTCTTTACACTTGAACAACATCAAATTTCCTTGCAACCAACATCAAGTGAAAATCACAACTGACATAGAAACCTGTAAAGCTGAAGTGTTGGATAAGTACTTTAAGGCCAAAGCGTAGGGAAAAAGACTTGGATGAATTTTAACCCCAAAGCAATGTCTCAAGATAACTCAAGTTGGTCGTACAATAACCTACACACACAAGAAAGGAATGCCTTATTTTGGATAGGAAACACTTTAAATTAATTAGGCAAAGAATGTTACAGAGGGTTTTGAGATATGTAGAGTCTAACCTTAGTAAGATAGATAACATCCTTCAATCTGATTCTCTCTTGTAAAGGGAATAACATTAGTATTGTACAAATATTCTTGTACAGAGAAAAAATATACCGAGATGAGAATCAAGTTATGGTTTAATCATAGAATGGAAAATATGGAAATATGTTACAATATTGGAAGGAAATCCGAACATAACCAACCTATGATACATCACAACCACAAAGTTAGAAGACAAAACTTACAATAATATACCCAATATGCAAGAATGGATTTAGTATAACAAAGATAAGTGAATGTAGAGGAATTAAAGACCTTGTGATGGCTTACCCAAGGATTGCATCCGTACCACATTTTGCAAGGAGTCTTTTTCTAAGAGTGTGAGATGGACATTTGTTTTTCACATACATTGTACATAGACTTGAATAATCGCAAAACATCAATTTTATGTTTTTTAAAAACCTAATTTAATGAACTGTATTCAATTTATTAATGTTTTGGAGCTTCTCCTTCTTGGAGCTAGGGAGCTCTAATCTTAAGTCCCTATGTATTTTATAACATTTTATAAAGTTTTTTGTCAGAATAATTTTGGCAAAATCACATAAAAAATCCTTTGTCGACGCGTTTTGAACCAACCAGTGTGGTTCATCGTCAGGACGAGTTGATGATCCAATCTGAGCAATGAGTTAAATAGAGACAACAGGCCATTCCAATAGCTAAATTTCCCAAGTAATGGTAACTTTTATTTAAGTGTTTATTAAAACAATTACTAAGGTGTTATAAACACAAAACCATAAACACTAAACCCGAAACCAAAAACCCTAAATTGAAAATCTTAAAACTTAAAACCTAAGAATTTTATAAAGTGTTATAAACCCTAAACCTTAAACCCTAATCCCTAATGCCTAAATGGAAAATGCTTAACCCTAAACCCTAGACCCTAAACTACAAACCCGAAATCCTAAACCCTAAATTCTAAACCCTAAACCCTATAGCCTAAACCCTAATCATTTTATAACATTTTAAAAAGTGTTTTCTAACTTTTCTTTAAGTGTTATTAAAAGCATTTATTAAACTGTCATAAACCTTAAAACCTGAACCTCAAACCCTAAACCCTAAACCACAAAACCCTTAACCCTAAACCATTAGAATTTTATAAACCTTAAACACTCTACCATAAATCCTAAACCCTATACCCTAAAACCCAAACCCTAAACCCTAAACCCCAAACCATAAACCATAAACCATAAATGCTAAGCATTTTATAACATTTTAAAAAATGTTTTGTGAATTTTATTTAAGTGTTTTTTAAGAGCTTTTACAAAAGTGTTATAAACGCTAAATTCAAAATTGTAAACCATAGACCCCATACAATAAACCTCAAACCCTTAACTCTAATCCATAAACACTAAGCATTTCATAACACTTCAAAAAGAAGTTCGTAAATTTTATTTAAGTGTTTATTAAAAACATTTACTCAAGTGTTATAAACCCTAAACCCTAAACCTAAAACCTAAAATCAAAACTCTAAACCCTAAATCGTACGCATTTCATAACATTTGAAAAGTCGTTTGGTAATTTTTATTTAAGTGTTTATTAAAAGCATTTACTAAAGTGTTGTAAAACCTAAACCGTGAACCTAAAACCTAAAATCAAAACCCAAAACCCTAAATCCTAAGCATTTTATAATAGTTTAAAAAGTGTTTTGTAACTTTTATTTTAGTGTTTATTAAAATCATTTACTAAAGTGTTACAAAACTTAAAACCTAAACCTTAAACCCTAAACCCTAAACCACAAAACCCTAAACCCTAAACCCTAATCGCTTTATAAACCTTAAACACTCTACCATAAACCTAAACTGTAAACCCCAAACCCTACACCCTACACCGCAAAGCACAAACCCTAAACCCTAAACCCCAAACCATAAACCATAAACCATAAATGTTAAGCATTTTATAGCATTTTAAAAAGTTTTTGTAAATTTTATTTAAGTGTTTATTAAAAGCTCTTACGAAAGTGTTATAAACCCTAAATTCAAAATCCTAAACCCTATACCCCAAACAATAAACCTCACACCCTTAACTCTAAACTGTAAACACTAAGCATTTTATAACATTTTAAAAAGTAGTTTGTAACTTTTATTTAAGTGTGTATTAAAAGCATTTACTCAAGTCTTACAAACCCTAAACCCTAAATCCTAAGCGTTTTATAACATTTTAAAAATCATTTTGTAACTTTTATTTAAGTGTTTATTAAAAGCATTTACTAAAATGTTATAAACCCTAAACCCTAAACCTAAAACCTAAAATCAAAACCCAAAACCCTAACCCTAAGCATTTTATAACAGTTTAAAAAGAATTTTGGAACTTTTATTTAAGTCTTTATTAGAAGCATTTACAACAATCTTATAAACCCTAAACTCTAAATCCCAAAGGCCAAACTGTAAACACTAAACCCTATCATTTTTTATCATTTTAAAAATAATTTTGTAACTTTTGTTTAAGCCTTTACTACAACCATTAGTAAAGTCTTATAAACCATAAACCATAAATTTTAAACCACCATAAACCTTAAACCCCAAACCCTAAACACTAAACCCTAAACCCTAATCATTTTATAAAATTTTAACAAGTGTTTTGTAACTTTTGTTTAAACATTTATTAAGAGCATTTAGTAAAGTGTTATAATCCCTCAACCCTAAGCTCTAAACCCTAAAACCTATACTTAAAACCCTAAACCCTAAAACCCAAACCCTAAACCCTCAACATTTTATAGCATTTTAAAAATGGTTTTGTAACTTTTATTTAAGTTTTTATTAAAAATTTTACTTAAGTGTTATAAACCATATACCCCAAACCTTAAACCATAAACTTTGAACCCTAAAACCTATAGCCGAAACCCTATACCCTAATCATTTTATAATATTTTAAAAATTGTTTTGTAACTTTTATTTAAGTGTTCATTAAAAGGATTTAATAAAGTGTTATAAACCTTAAAACCTTAACCTTAAACCCTAAAACCTAAACCCCAAACCCTAAAGCCTACACCCTAAAACCCAAACCCTGAACCCTAAACCCAAAAGCATAAACCATAAACCATAAATGCTAAGCATTTTATAACATTTTAAAAAGTGGTTTGTAAATTTTATTTAAGATTTTATTAAAAGCTTTTATGAAAGTGTTATAAACCCTAAATTCAAAACCCTAAACCTTAAAACCCGAACAATAAACCTCATGCCCTTAACTCTAAACCATAAAGACTAAACATTTTATAACATTTCAAAAAGTAGTCAATAACTTTTATTTAAGTGTTTATTAAAGAATTGACTCAAGTGTTATAAACCCTAAACCCTAACCCCTAAATCCTAAGAATTTTATAACATTTTAAAAACCATTTGTAACTTTTATTTAAGTGTTTATTAAAAGAATTTACATAAGTGTTATAAACCCTAGACCCTAAACCCTAAACCCAAAACCTCATATCAAAACCCTAAACCCTAAATCATAACCATTTTATAATGGTTTAAAAATAATTTTGGAACTTTTATTTAAGCCTTTATTAAAAGAATTTACCAAGGTCTTATAAACCCTAAAATCTAATCCCCAGAAGGCCAAATCGTAAACACTAAACCCTAGCATTTTATATCATTTTGAAAATACTTTTGTAACTTTTATTTAAGCCTTGATTAAAACCATTTACTAAAGTCTTAACAATCATTTTGTAACTTTTATTTAAGTGTTTATTAAAAGAATTTATTATAGTGTTGCAAGCCCTAAACCCTAAACCTAAAACCTAAAATCAAAACCCAAAACCCTAAAATAAAAAGTGTTTTGTAACTTTTATTTAAGTGTTTATTAAAAGCATTTACTAAATTGTTATAAACCTTAAAACCTAAATCTTAAACCCTAAACCCTAAACCACAAAAGCCTAAACCGTAAATGCTAAGCATTTTATAAACCTTAAGCACTCTAACATAAACCCTAAACCCTAAACCCCAAACCATAAACCATAAACCATAAATGTTAAGCATTTTATAGCATCTTAAAAATCGTTTTGTAAATTTCATTTAAGTGTTTATTAAAAGATTTTACGAAAGTGTTATAAACCCTAAATTCAAAACCCTAAACCCTAAACCCCAAACAATAAACCTCAAATCCTTAACTCTAAACCATAAACTCTAAGCATTTTATAACATTTTAAAAAGGAGTCATTAACTTTTATTTAAGTGTCCATTAAAATAATTTACTCGAGTGTCATAAACCTTAAACCTTTAACCCTAAATCCTAAGCATTTTATAGCATTTTAAAAATTGTTTTGTAACTTTTATTTAAGTGTTTACTAAAATAATTTACTAAAATGTTATCAACGCTAAACCCTAAACCTAAAACCTAAAATAAAAACCTAAAAACCTCAACCCTAAGCATTTCATAACAGTTTAAAAAGAATTTTGGAACTTTTATTTAAGCCTTTATTAAAACCATTTACCAAGGTCTTATAAACCATAAACTCTAAATCGCAAAGGCCAAACCATAAACACTAAACCCTAGCATTTTATATCATTGAAAACGAATTTTTTAACTTTTATTTAAGCCTTGATTAAAACCATTTACTAAAGTCTTAAAAACCATAAACCCTAAATGTTAAGCCATGCTAAACCCTAAACCACAAACCCTAAATGCTAAACCCTAAACCCTAATCATTTTATAACATTTTAAAAAATATTCTGTAACTTTTATTACAATGTTTATAAAAATAATTCAGTGAAGCGTTATAAATCCTAAACACTAAACCCTAAACTCTAAAATCCAAACCTGAAACGTTAAACCCTAAACCTTAAATCATAAACCATAAGCATTTTATACCATTTCAAAAAGTGTTTTGTAACTTTTATTTAAGTGTTTATTAGAATCATTTACAAAACCCATATAGACCCTAAACCTTAAACCCTAAAACCCAAACCCTAAACCCTAAAACCTAAACAAAAATTACTAAACCCTAAACCCTAAGTAGTTTATAACCTTTCGAAAAGTGTTTTGTAACTTTTATTTAACCTTTTATTATAATAATTTACTAAATTGTTATAAACCCTAAAACCTAAGCCCTCAACCGTAAACCCCAAACCATAAACCCTATACCCTAAACCCTAATCATTTTATAACATTTTAAAGATCATTTTGTAGCTTTATTTAAGTGTTTGTAAAAATAATATACTAAATTGTTATAAAACCGAAACCCTAATCCCCAAACACTACACTTGAAACCCTAAAACCTAAACCCTAATCATTTCATAAAACCATAAACCATAAACCCTATACCCTAAACCCTAATCATTTTATAACATTTTAAAGATCATTTTTTAGCTTTATTTAAGTGTTTGTAAAAATAATATACTAAATTGTTATAAAACCGAAACCCTAATCCCCAAACACTACACTTGAAACCCTAAAACCTAAACCCTAATCATTTCATAAAACCATAAGCACTAAAACCTAAACTTTAAACTCGAAACCCTAAATCCCAAACCGTAAACCCCAAATGGTAAACCCTAAACACTAAGAATTTTATAAATTTTAGAAAGAGTTATGTAACTTTTATTTAAGTTTTTATTAAAATAATTTACTAGAGTGTTATAAAACCTAAACCCTAAACCCCAGACCCCAAACCCTATATCTTAATGCTTAAAGCCTAAACGATAAACCCTAAAATCATTTACTAATGTCTTATAAACCCTAAACCCTAAAACCTAAAGCTTGAGAGCATTTACTAGGGTCTTATAAACTCTAAACCCTAAACTATGAAAGCTAAACCCCAAGACCCAAAACCAAAACCCTAAATCCTAAGGATTTTATAACATTTTAAAAAGTGTTTTGTAACATTTATTTAAGCGTTTACTAAAACCATTTACTAAAGTGTTATAAACTCTAAACCCCTATTCCCTAAACCCTTAACCTTAAACCCCAAGCCCTAAAAAACCATAAACCATAAAAACCCTAAAAAAACCATAAATCATAAAAAAACCTAAACACTAAAAAACCCTAAAACCTAAAAAACCATAAAGCCTAAAAATCCAAAAAAAAACCTTAAACCCCAAAAATAGTTTTTTGTTTTACTTTTTTATAAGCGTTTATTAAAGGAATTTATTAAAGCATTATAAACCATAAACCCTAAAACCTAATACCCACACCCACAACCTAAAATTTAAACCCTAAACCATAAGGACTTTATAAGATTTTAAGCCCCAAATTCTAAGCCCTAAGTATTTGATAGCATTTAACAAGAGTTTGTAACTTTATCTTAAGTGTTTATTTAAAGAACTTACTAAATCGTTATAAACCCTAAAACCTAAGCATTTTATTACAATGAGCGAGGCGTTTTGTAACATTTTAAAACCTTAAACCATAAACATTTTATACATTTTAATAAATGTTTTGTAACTTTTTTTAAGTGTTTATTAAACCATAAACCCTAAAACCTACACCCTAAAAATTTTATAAAATTTTAACAAGAGTTTTGTAACTTTTTTTAAAATGTTTATTAAAAGAATTTACTAAAGTGTCCCACAAACCTAAACCCTAAGAATTTTATAACTTTTTAGCAAGTGTTTTGTACATTTTTTCTAAGTGTTTATTAAAATGATTTACTAAATTTTTATAAACCCTAAACCCTAAACTCTAAACCCTAAGCATTTTATAACATTTTAGAGCCTAAACCCTCAATATTTTATAAGATTTTAAAAAGTGTTTTGGAACCTCTTTTTAAGTGTTTATCAAAATAATTTATTGAAGTGTTATAAGACCTAAGACCTAAACCCTAAACCCTAAACCCTAAACACTAAACACTAAGCATTTTATAACATTTTAAAAAGTGTTTTGTAACATTTTTAAGTGTTTATAAAAGTAATTTACTATAGTCTTCTGAACCCTAAACCCAAAACTCTAAATCCCAAACCGTAAGCATTTTATAACACTTTAAACCAAAACCTTAAATCGTGAAGCCTAAACTCTAAACCCTAAGTATTTTATAACATTTTAACAAGCGTTTTGTTTCTTTTTTTTGAGTGTTTATTAAAATAATTTACTAAAGTGTTATAAACCCTAAACCCTAAACCATGAGCATTTTATAGAATTTTAAATCCTAAAACCTAAAGCCTTGGCATTTTATAACATTTTAACAAGCATTTTGTAACGTTTTTTTTTATGTTCTTATTAAAAGAATTTATCAATGTTTTATAAATCCCAAACCCTAAGCAATAAACCCTATCCCTAAACACTAAGAGTCTTATAAAATTTTAAAATACATTTTTGTAAATTTTTTAAGTGTTTATTAAAAGAATTTAATAGAGGGCTATAACCGTAAAACCTAAGAAAATAATTATGTAACTTTTATTTAAGTTTTTATAAAAAGAATTTACTAAGGTGCTATAAAACCTAATCCCTAATCCCCAATCATTTAATAACATTTTAAAAAGTATTTTTTAACCTTTTTTAATTGTTTATTAAAATATCTTAATAGTGTTTTATAAACCCTAAACCCCAAAACCTAAACCATAAGCCCTAAACCCTAAACCCTAAACCCTAAAACCTATAAACTAAACCCTAGAATGTAGGCATTTTATAACATTTTTAAAAGCGTTTTGTAACTTTTATTTAAGTGTTTATTAAAATAATTTACTATATTTTTATAAACTGTAAACCATACACCCTAAATCCTAAAACCCAAAACCTAAACCCTTAACCCTAACCCCAAGCCCTATACCCTAAACCATAACCCCTAAACACTAAAACGTAAACCCTAAACCCTAGACCCCAATCCCCATACCCTAAACCCTACACCATAAACCCTAGACCCTAATCATTTTATAACATTTTAAAAGTTGTTTTGTTACTTTTGTTTAAATGTTTATTAAAAGCATTTACTAAAATGTTGTAGACCCTAAAAATTAAACCCTAAACCTAAACCGAAACCCCAAACCTTGAACCCTAAACCTTAAATACCAAACCCTAAACCCTAATCATATAATAACATTTTAAAAAGTATTTTGGAACTTATATTTATGTTTTTATTAAAATAATTTACTAAAGTCTCATAAACCCTAAACCCTAACCTCTAAACCCAAAACCCTAAGCATTTTATACCATTTTAAGAAGTGTTTTGCAATTTTTATTTAAGTGTTTACTAAAAGAATTTACTAAAGTGTTATAAACCCCCAACCGTAAACTATAAACCACAAATCCTAAACCCTAAAACCTTAAACCCTAAACCCTAAACCTCTAAACCCTAAACCCTAAACCCTAAATGCTAAACCCTAATAATTTTATAACATTTTAAAAAACATATTGTAACTTCTATTTAAGTGTTTATTAGAATCATTTACTAAAGTATTATAAACCCTAAACCCTTAACTCTAAACACAAATCCCCAAAGTGTAAACCCTAAACTCTAAATCCTAAGCATTTTATAAAATTTTATTTAAGTTTATTAAGAGTATTTACTAAAGTCTTATGAACCCTAGACTCTTAACCCTAAACCATAAGCAATTATAACATTTTAAAAAGTGTTTTTAACATTTATTTAAGTGTTTATTACAAGAATTTACTAAAGTCTTATAAACCCTAACCCTAGGCATTTTATATCATTCTAAAAAGAGTTTTGTAACTTTTACTTATTTTTTATGAAATTAATTTACTAACGTCTTATAAACCATAAACCATAAAATTAAACCCTAAACTATAAACCTTAAACTCAAAAATGAAAACCCTAAACGCTAAACCATAATCCTTTTATAACATTTCAAAAAGTGTTTTGTAACTTTTATTTAAGAATTTATTAAAACAATTTTATAAAGTGTTATAATCCCTAAACCCTAACCCCTAAAGGTTAAACCCCAAAGCCTAAACACTATACATTATACCCTAAAACCTAAACCCTAAACATTTCATAACATTTTAAAAAGTGTTTTATAACTTTTTTTAAGTGTTTATAAAAAGAATTTACTAAAGTATTATAAACTTTAAACCCCAATCCCTAAAACCTAGACCCTAAGCCCTAAATCCTAAACCCTAAGCCCTAAACCCTAAATCCTAAATCCTAAACCCTAAGCCCTAAACACTAATCCATAAACCATAAAACCTAACAATTTTAACAGTGTCTACAATAAGGGAAGACTACACCTCGGTATGTTAGTGTAGGAGGGAGAAAATTGTGGTACATGAGATACCGTGACCTTTGTTTTTCCACCCTTCTTCATAAACCTTTTTCATTTTATTTATTTTTCTTCATTACTCCTTGAGGCTCCACTGGATGAATGCATTATGTCTAATAGGTAGCACCGGATACCCCCTTAACGTCGGGTGCTTTATCCCTACACATTAAACCCTAAACCCTAAACCCTAAACCCTAAACCCTAAACCCCAAACCCTAAACCATAAACCTTAAACCCCAAATCCTAATCACTAAACCCTAAGAATTTCATAACATTTTAAAGAGTTTCTTGTAGCTTTTATTTAAGTCTTTATTAAAATAATTACTAGGTGTCATAAACACGAAACCATGAACCCTAAACCGCAAACCCTAAACCTTAAATCGAAAATATTAAAACTTAAACTTTAAGCATTTTATAAAGTGTTATAAACCCTAAACAGTAAAACCTAATACCTAAAGCATAAAATGAAAACACTTAACCCTAAACCCTAAACTCCAAACCCCAAATCCTAAAAACTAAATTCTAAACCCTAAACCCTAAACTCTAAACCATAAACCACTAACCCTAAACCCTAAATTGTAAACCCTATACCTTAAGTATTTTATAAGATTTAAAAAAATGTTTTGTAACTTTTATTTAAATGTTTATTAAAATCATTTACTAAAGCGTTGTAATCCCTAAACCCTAAACTATAAACCCTAAACCCTACACTTAAAACCCTAAACCCTAAACCGTAGAACCCGAACCCTAAACACTGAACATTTTATACCATTTTAAAAATGGTTTTGTAAGTTTTATTTAAGTGTTTATTAAAAGAATTTACTAAGTTGTTATAAGTCATAAACCCTAAACCCTAAACCTTAAACCCTATAGCCTAAACTCTATAGCCTAATCGTTCTATAACATTTTAAAAGGTGTTTTCTAACTTTTATTTAAGTGTTTATTAAAAGCATTTACGAAAGTGTTATAAACCTTAAAACTTAAACCTTAAAACCTAAACCCTAAACCAAAAAAACCCTAAACAATAAACCCTAAGAATTTTATAAACCTTAAACACTCTACCGTCAACCCTAAACCATCAACCCCAAACCCTAAACCGTAAACCCCAAACCCCAAACCCTAATCCTTAAACCATAATTGCTAAGCATTTTATAAAATTTTAAGAAGCTTTTTGTAAATTTTATTTAAGTTTTTATTAAAAGATTTTACAAAAGTATTATAAACGCTAAATTCAAAACCCTAAACCCTAAATCCCAAACAATAAACCTCAAACCCTTAACTCTAAACCATAAACACTAAGAATTTTATAACATTTTGAAAAGAATTCTCTAGGTTTTATTTAAGTGTTTATTAAAAGCATTTACGCAATTGTTATAAACCCTAAACCCTAAATCCCAAGCATTTTATAACATTTAAAAAACCATTTTGTAACTTTTATTTAAGTGTTTATTAAAAGAATTTACAAAGTGTTATAAACCCTAAACCCTAAGGCCTAAACCTAAAACCCATAATCAAAACCTTAAACCCTAAACCCTAAACCCTAAACATTTTATAACATTTTAAAAACTATTTTGTAACTTTTATTAAGTCTTTATTAAAAGCATTTACTAAGGTCTTATCAACACTAAACTCTAAATCCCAAAGGCCAAACCATAAACACTAAACCCTCAGCATTTTATATCATTTTAAAAAGAATTTTGTAACTTTTATTTAATCCTTGATTAAAACCATTTACTAAAGTCTTATAAACCATAAACCTTGAACAAACCTAAACCCTAGACACCAAACCCCAAACTCTAAACGCTAAACCATAATGAGTTTGTAGCATTTTCAAAATCATTTTGTAACTTTTGTTACAGTGTTTATTAAAATAATTTTGTAACTTTTGTTAGAGTGTTATAAAACCTAAACACTAAACCCTAAACTCTAAACCTGAAACCTAGAACACTAAACCCTAAACCTTAAATCCTAAACTCTAAGCATTTTATAACATTTTAAAATGTGTTTTGTAACTTTTATTTAAGTGTTTATTAAAATTATATATTGAACACTTATAGTCATTAAACATTAAACCCTAAACCCCAAACCCCAAACCCTAAGCATTTTATAACATTTTAAAAATATTTTCTTAACTTTTATTTAAGTGTTTATTAAAAGAATTTATGAAATCCTTATAAACGCTAAATGCTAAAAAATGAAACCTAAACCCTAAAACCCAAACCCTAAATACTAATTATTTTATAACGTTTTGTAACTTTCATTTAAGGGTTTATTAAAAACATTTTCTAAAGTGTTATAAACCCTAAACCCTAAACCTTGAACCTTATACCCTAAACCTTAATCATTTTGTAGCTTTTATTTAATTTTTTTTTAAATAATTTACTAAATTGCTATAAAACCTAAACCTTAAGCTCTAAACACTACTCCTTAGACCCAAAAACTTAAACCCTAAGTATTTTATAACATTTTAAAAAACATTTACTAGATTTTATTTAGGTGTTTATTAAAAACATTTACTAAAGTGTTATAAACCCTAAAACCTAAACCCTAAGCATTTTACAACATTTTCAAAAACGTTTTGTAACTTTTACTTAAGTGTCTATTAAAAGCATTTACTAAACTGTTATAAACCTTAAACCATAAACCCAAAACCCTAAACCCCCAAATGCTAAAACCTAAACCCTAATCATTTTATAACATTTTAAAAAGAATTTCAAAATTTTATTTAAGTGTTTATTAAGTGAATTTACTAAAGTGTTATAAATCCTAAACCGAAATCCCTAAACCCTAAACGGTAATTTTTTTTAATACTTTAAAAAGTGTTATATGCTAATGATTAAAGTCTAAACGATAAAGTGTTTATTTAAAGAATTTACTAAATTGTTATAAACACTAAACCCTAAGCATTTTATTACAATTTAGACAGTGTTTTGTAACATTTTAAAACCATAAACCCTAAAAATTTTATAACATTTTAATACATGTTTTGTAAATTTTTTTAACTATTTATTAAAAGAATTTACTAAAGTGTCATAAATAATAAAACCTAAAACCTACACCCTAAGAATTTTATAAAACTTTAAGAAGAGTTTTGTAACTTTTTTTAAAGTTCTTATTCAAATAATTTACTATGGTGTCCCTCAGAACTAAACCCTAAACCCTAAACTGAAACCCGAAACCCAAAACCCTAATCGCTAAATCCTAAGAATTTTATAACATTTTAAAAACCGTTTTGTAACTTTTATTTAAGTGTTTATTAAAAGCATTTAATAAATTGTTATAAACCCTAAAACCTAAACCCTAAGCCTAAAACCCAAAATCAAAACTCAAAACGCAAAACCCTAAACACTAAGAATTTTATAGCAACATAAAAAAAAAATTGGAACTTTTATTTAAGTCTTTATTAAAAGAATTTACTAAAGCCTTATAAACCCTAAACCCTAAATCCCAAAGGCCAAACAGTAAACACTAAACCTAAAGCATTTTATATCATTTTAAATAGAATTTTGTAACTTTTATTTAAGCCTTGATTAAAACCATTTACTAAAGTATTATAAACGATAAACCCTAACCCTAATCATTTTATAACATTTTAAAAATCATATTGTAGCTTTTATTACAGTGTTTATTAAAATAATTTAGTAAAGCATTATAAACCCTAAACATTGAACCCTAAACTCTATATCCCAAACCCAAAACCACAAATCCTAAGCTCTAAGCATTTTATAACATTTTAAAAATCGTTTTGTAACTTTTATTTAAGTTTTTATCAAAATCACTTACTGAACCCTCATAAACCATAAACCCCAAACCCTAAACCATAAGCATTTTATAACATTTTAAAAATAGTTTTTTAACTTTTATCTTAGTGTTTATTAAAAGAATTTACTAAATCCTTATAAGCCCTAAATCCTATAACATGAACCATAAACCCTAAACACCAAACCATAAATACTAATCATTTTATAGCATTTTAAAAACCGTTTTGTAACTTTCATTTAAGTGTTTATTAAAAGCATTTTCTAAAGTGCTATAAACCCTAAACACTAAACACTAAGCATTTTATACCATTTTGAAAAGTGTTTTGTAACTTTTATCTAACTTTTTATTAAAATAATTTACTAAGTTGTTGTAAACAATAAATCCTAAGCTGTGAACCATAAAACCCAAACCCTAAACCTTATTCCCTAAACCTTAATAATTTTATAAAATTTTAAAAATTGTTTTGTAGCTTTTATTTAAGTGTTTACTAAAATAATTTACTAAAGTGTTATAAAACGTAAACCCTATGTATTTTATAACATTTCAAAAACTGTTTTCTATATTTTATTTAGGTGTGCATTAAAAGAATTTACTAAAGTGTTATAAACCCTAAAACATGAACGCTAATCGTTTTACAACATTTTAAAAAGTGTTTTGTTACTTTTATTTAAGTATTTATCAAAAGAATTTACTAAACTATTATAAACCTTAAGCCATAAGAAAAACCCTAAACCCTAAACCCCAAAACCCTAAACCTAAACCCTAATCATTTTATAACATTTAAAAAATAATTTCAAACTTTTATCCGAGTGGTTATTAAAATAATTTACTAAAGTTTTATAAATCCTAAACCCTACACCCTGAACACTAAACGCTAAACCCTAAACCCCAAACCGCAAACCCTAAACCCTAAAACCTAAAATTTTTATGATCTATTAAATATAATTTTGTAACTTTTATTTAAGTTTTTATTAAAACAGTTTACTAAGGTGTTATAAAACCTAAGCACTAAATCATAAAACCTAAACCCCAAACTATACACCCTAAACCCTAAACCCTAAACCCTAAAACCCAAAACCTAAATCCTAAACTCTAAACCCTAAAGAATAAACCCTAAACCCTATAAACTAAACGCTAAACCCTAGGCATTTTATAAAATTTTGAAAAGTGTTTTCTAACTTTTTAGTGAGAGAATTTACTAAATTGTTATAAACTATAAACCATACACCCTAAAACCTAAACCCCAAAACCTAAACCTAAACCCCAAAACCTAAATCCTAAACCATAAACTCTAAACCCCAATCCCTAAACCCTAAACCGTAAACCCTAAGAATTTCAAAACACTTTAAGAAGAATTTTGTAACTTTTATTTAAGTGTTCATTAAAAGAATTTACGGAAGTGTTATAAACCCTAAACCATAAACAAAGAAACATAAACCCTAAACAAAATAACATAAACACTAAACCCAAAAACGTAAACCCGAAACCCTAAATCCAAACCACAAATGCTAAACCCTAAACCCTAAGCATTTTATAACATATGAAAAAATTGTTTTGTAACTCTTATTTAAGTGTTTATTAAAATAATTTACTAAAATGTTGTAGACCCTAAACACTAAACCCTAAACATAAACCCAAAACCCCAAACCTTAAACCCTAAACCCTAAATCCCAAACACTGAATCCTAAACCCTAATCATTTTATAACATTTTAAAAAGTATTTTGAAACTTCTATTTAAGTGTTTATTAAAAGAATTTACTAAAGTCTTATAAACCCTAAACCCTAACCTCCAAACCCAAAACCCAAAACCCTAAATCATAAACCTGAAAATGTAAACCCTAAACATTAAGCCGTAAACCCCAAACCGAGAACATTAAACCCTACCCCCTAAGCATTTTATAATATTTTAAGAAGAATTTTTTAATTTTTTTAAGTGTTCATTAAAATAATTTACTAAAGTGTCATAAACCCTCAACCCTAAACTGTAAACCACAAACCATAAACCCTAAACCCTAAACTCTAAACCTAAAACCCGAAACCCTAAATCCCAAACCCTAAATCCTAAACTCTAAACCCTAAACACTAAGCATTTTATAACAATTTTAAAAACGTGTTGTAATTTACTAAGTGTTAACTAAAAGAATTTACTAAAGTTTTATAAACCCTAAATCCTAAAATCTAAACCATAAAACCTAAAAGATAAACCACCCTAAACCCTAAACCCCAAACCCTGAATGCCAAACCCTAAACCCTAATCATTTATTAACATTTAAAAATCATTTTATATCTTTTATTACAATGTTTATTAAAATAATTTACTAAAGTGTTATAAAACCTAAGCACTAAACCCTTAACTCTAAACCGCAAACCTGAAACCATAAACCCTAAACCTTAAATCGTAAACTCCACGCATTT
>APFE030414675.1:21509-32160 GCA_000404065.3 Pinus taeda
GAGAAAAAAAATATTTTTTTAATGAAAATTAAAAGAAAATATTTCAAATTAAAAAATAAATGAAAAAATAAATAACCCTTAAGTTTGAAAAATGTTGTCACATAGTCCTCATAGGGTCATGGGCTAAGCCTTAACACGTGCCCCCATCAAACTAGCCCTTAAAACATGGGCACATGGTCATGTGGGTGCCACGAGTCTCATGGTGAGGCTAACCGCCTGCCCTTCCCACTAGGCCCTTACATTTTGATGTCGAGATCATGTGCATGATCCATAGGATGTGGCTCTGGCCCCCATGCCTTAGCGCCTCTACAAGTGCACTCAAAACGGTCTCTTAGTGGAGCATATACCCAAGACCTTGGGCTATTACCGGGCGCTCCTCCACCTACACACCTTCTGATGAATGTCTAGGTCATGTGATTAGAGTCATGACCAGGGTCGGTCTAAAAGTCTCGTACCCCTCTCCACCATTGTGTCGTAGGCATATGGCACCAAATATGACCAGGGGTCGGGGCTCATAGACCAAACCTTCCCTTGTAAAAATCTAAACTTAAACATTTTATAATAGTTCGGTCAATGATATGTTAAGAACTACCATGTGGAATGTTGGTGAAGTGCTCAATTATGGAGTGGGAGGTCAAGGGTTCAAATCCCTCGGACCTCACTCAGACCCATGCCAAAATTTTAATTGACCGTAGGGTTCCATGTGGTAGCCCATGACTGGGCCACATGACACCTAATTATTGGTCCACATAAAACTAGCACAAACCAATCAAATGAAAATAAACAAACTAGGGGATGACATATTGCAAGCTGTCATTAGCTCATACCTTACATGTTGACTTACTATATGATCAACATAGTCAACTAACTACTTGGGCCAAACAATGAGCACATGATAATTCTTGGGCCAAACAATGAGCACATGATAACTTGAGCATATTCTTGGGCCAAACAATGAGCACATGATAACTTGAGCATATGGTGTCAGATTGAGATAAAACGAATGGCATTGGATTGAGAACAACAAGCAAAATGGTGGAGGCACCTATCATGATGTCACTTCCTACAAATTATGAGTAATTAGTGTGCTCGTAATATAATTGACAAGTGGATTTACGCCCATCTCACGAAAGACAGGTACTTAAATCTACCAAAGAATAAGAATTTTGGCCTATTTTACTAAAATTCAATAATAAACTTTTGGGTGAGATTATGGTTTCCTCTTGTTTAAAATGCATTTTTGAATGAAACGTTTTCATGCAAAGTGTTTTTGAAAATGTATGAAAGAAAATCTTGAGAATTACTACAAGATTCACTCGGGTGTTTTAGTTGGTGACATTAAGGATCATGATTGTGTAATTTGACATAATGAATCCTTCCAATCACCTGGAAAGAACAAAAATTATGCATTTTTGGATTGAAATTGTTAAACAGACATGGTGAATGAGAGAGAATGGAAAGATAAAGATTGCATTGCATTTTATTAACAATTTGATATACATTTATAGTACATTTGGTGACCGTTGGGATTCACATCCCAAGGTCCCTTGGACTACTTAATCTGTTCGGCTTCCACACTAACCCTTTAGGATTAGGTGTCCAACATTCCCCCCCTTAATCCGAAGGGTTATGTATGAGTCCAAGAAAAGATCTGTAATACAAAATGTGCAAAAATGCATGGCAGCACTAGGCTGAATGTGCTCTCTGAAATGTTGGTATAAAGGGCGGTGGTTTAAGGATAGCCACCAACACTCGAATGCTTAGTGCAGTTCCCGGAACTCTTCCAAAACTGGCAAGAAGCTAGAGTCTTCTGCTAGAGGAAGTGATCCTATTGTTTTAAAGAGGGAAACATTCAACCATAAAAGGGAGGTCTCACCCCGCATAAAAGGTAAAACTTCAACCTGAAAAGGGAAGTCTCAACCTGTGATTGTTTAAGGATGACCAACAACTCTAGAATGCTTAATGCAATTCCTGGAACTCTTCCAAAACTGGCAAGAAGCTAGAGTCTTCTGCTAGAGGAAGTGTTCTCAATTTAGTTCTTGGAACTCTTCCAAAACTGGCAAGAAGCTGAAGTCTTCTGCTAGAGGAAGTGTCCCAGATCGCCAACTGAAGGCATGTTCAAGGGCATCTTTGTCTCTGGCTACAATTCTGAAACTGGTGTGGCAGGGTATGGCTCAGGCTCGCTTGATGTGGCTTTGAAGCTTGTAGATGACCATCATTTCCCCCCCTATCAGATACAAGGTGAGAAGATGGATAAAACTCAACTGCAAGACTGTTCAATATTCTGGAACAAGTTCTGACATGTGTTTGAAATATCTTCTTGGTTGTTGATGCCCATTGCCAAGAAGTGATCCATCTTAGATGAATCTTTGTTCTTGCAGGACATTTGTTGCTGAAGCATCTGTGTGAAGAATGGGTGGTTTTATGACAGTGCTTACATGGATGAAGATCAAAATAGTGATCTTTCACAGTGTTGGCATTTCACGATCTGTTGTTGTTGTTGCTGTGGAAGAGAGGCAGAGTCTGGAACAGCTGGAGCTGAACTATCATAAGGAGCAGGTGAACTATCATAAATGAATCCAGCACTCTGAAACTGAATGGGTTTGGCGTAGTCTGGAATATGAAAGGACAAGTCCTTGTCATATCCAAGACCGGTTCTGTGCTTGTTGTGGATAAGTTGTTCCCAAGGTCTGATGATGGGCTTGGGAAGTGCAGACTGAGTTTCTGCATCTGCATTTACAACTGCTGCTTTATTTGAATGAATAGTAACATTATTGACTTGCTATTTATGGGAGTCTGTTTCAATCTTCTGAACATAAACAAAGTCAGAATGATGACTCCATTGTTGTAGTTCTTCCCGTTGTAGCTTTGTCTCAAGCTGCAAAAACTCTATCTTTTCCTGTGCATTTTGTAGACATGTCTGAATTTCTGAGAGAAAATCCTTGCTGATTTTGACTGTATTATTCATAGTAGAGAGTATTAGATTGTCCACTAACTCTAATATTGCATTAATTGGAGCCATTTTTAATCCTCAAAAAATAGTGAAACAATGAGGAACAGTGACGCAGGGTTAGGCCTGCAATACCCACGATCATTAATATCTAAAACATAGAAGAATGCATCCCAGCATTTACCGAATCAAAAACTTCAATCACTGGTCAATTCACACTTTCCCATTTCAACCTGCGGAAGCTTTCCAATATATGTTCAAAATCATTCAATATTATCAATCTCGATCCACTGACCTTCAGGCAAAAACAATACTCAAATGCTTCCTAAACCATGCCAATATTCACATGAGATTATACACATCATAAATTCTTCCTGCATGTGTTGGATTCAGTTAAATGCGCCCTTGAGTTATCATAACAACTTAACAAAGTTATTTAAACCCCATTTTTACTTGCAGACATTGGTTCACACATCTCTGCTTAACAAACAGTAGCACGACCTAAATACGGAAGTTGTAATTTAAAGTATGCTATCCACTTATTCAGCATTTTCACCATTGATGCCAGTATTCTCAAGATTATTTGAACATCAATATACTTTTGATCTCTTCAGTACTCAAGAATAATAAATGAAGAGCTGCATATAAATTTACTGATAGGTTGTTGCAATGATCATCATTAGTCTACCCAAACAATGCTGGAAGAGAGTCTTTGAATCAGACTTCCAGATTCTATGCGAAGTTCATCTCTTCTCTCACGGTCACAACTCAGGGAGCTTTACTCACATTATACCACAATGAAACACACCTGTACTCATCTTTGTCCTGGTTTGCAAGAGATTCATGCACACAATTGTGACATAGGAGGGTTCAAACAAAAGTAATATGTAAATGGTGGCTGCAGCTTGAGTAACCAGACAGTCACAAGAGTATGGATTCAGTTGTAGTCTCGGCAAATTTCCATTCTCTCCGGCTTCAAAGTTAAAGGGACCATTTTCGTATACAAAGCCAACAAAACTTGAGCAACCAGGACCGCCGTTTAGCCAAAGAACAACAAGATCTGTCGTTGCATTTCTTTCGGATGTAGTAAAATAGTAATAGAGGTACTTTCCACGACTCTCATCTATCTTTACATGTCTGCATAGCCCACAGATCGTATTTTTTTGAAACGCCCCAGAGAAAATTGTGTTGAGCGATGACCTGTGTTGAGCAGTTTCGAATTCGAGCGAGAGCCCAACGTTTGTGAAGCTCCCCGATGCACGCCCCAGAAAAAACTGGATATTCTGGGAAAAATTACAGAAATTCCTCGCAATTCTCTTAAAATTACCCCCTGTATTCCGAGATCTTTCGCAGGTTTCGTCGGAAATCGAGCTTTAAGCTATGAATATGCTGAAATGTGGTGACAGATGCGCCGTCGGGATCCAAATATTTGCAGAAAACGATACATTTCAGGGGTAAGCACAGAGCCAAGATCTAGGAAACAAAAGATATATTTCTTTGTAGCCTGCTATATATTATTTCATTCTAGGGTTCCGGTCAAAGTCCCACCAATTATTCGCTTTTCGCTTATTTCGAAAAACCTTTTCCCCTTTATTCTCAGTAGGGGCAGCTGCTACGGCTGAGGAGTAATGAAGCAGGCGCCCGGCAATTGATGATGATGAGGATGGGATATTGTTTCAATGGCCAGCTGCAGCAGTGTGCAACACTTTGTCTGTTATATGAATGGAGGGTGGAAGTTGGGATTGAGATGGGAATCATGGAGAGGCAAGACAACATCGGCGAAGTATGTAGAGCAAAGGGTTCGAGACCCCACCTTTGGGCTGAGCAAATTGCATGGACTCAGTGCTCAATTCAAATGGCTGACAGTCTTGCTCAAGCCGTATATGTAAAATCATTGCAACGCACTGCCATATACAAAACTTGGACGAGCATACAACTTACTATGGACAGAAACTTTTATGCACAGTTCCTGAGATCCTGTGTGATGAAAAATAGAGGTGAGAATATGAAACGATTTGGAGTACAGTGAATACCAAAAAAATCATAAATATGTCAGGGCAGCAAGGATGGTAGAGGCAGCACATTATGTCAGGGCAGATGCGTTATGGCAGAGGCAGTGCAGGTGTGGCAGACAGAGCGCAGGTAATGAAGGCTAGTTCAACGCTATTCAAGGCAGCTCAGACCAGTTGCTCAGGGAATAACAACATCTCATTTTTTTTTTTTTTAACTAAAGGATGAACCCTGAGAAAGAAAACAGGCCACACATCATGGCTCTGATACAATGTTAAACACACATGGGGAGCGAGAGAGATATAAAAGATAAAGCATGCATTTCAATTTTATTAACAATAGATATACATTTATAGTACAATATGGTGACCGTTGGGATTCACATCCCAAGGTCCCTTGGACTGCTTTGTCTCTTTGGCTTCCACACTAACCCATTTAGGATTAGGTGTCCAACACTTTCCATTTCTTGAAAGTATCAAATACGTCAGATTTATTTTGAATATAATAAATCCAATTTTTTCTAGTTGCATCATCAATAAAAGTAACATAATAACAAGAGCCACCAAGAGATGATACCTGAGCAGGTCCCCATACATTTGTATGCACAAGCTCTAATTTTTCGCTCTTCTTTTCTTTACCAACTTTGAGAAATCTGAATCTCTTCTATTTTCCATAAATTCAATTCTCACAGAAGTCCAAATCAACATTCTTCAAACTCGGAAGCAAATTCCTTGAGTGAAGAATATTCATCCCCTTCTCACTCATGTGTCCGAGCCTATGATGCCATAATGTTGCATCTGCTCCTTTGGAAGTTAAAGCATTAACATAGTTGGAAATACCATTGCATAAATACAATGTACAACCTTTTCGCCTTTTGCTATTACCAGGGCTCCTTTGGTGACCTTCCAAGATTTATCTGTGAAAGTTGTCACACAACCTTCACCACCTAACTGCCCTATTGAAATCAGATTTTTCTTTATATCTGGAACATGCCTTACCTCCTTTAGTAGCCATTGGTTTCCATTCTGTTGTTTTACAAGAACCTTACCCATTCCAACAATTTTACAGGGTTTATCATCACCCAAACGAACTTGTCCAAAATCTCCTTGAACATAGTCATGAAAGTATTTCTTATCAGGTGTAGCATGGAATGAGGCCCCTGAATCTACCACACAGGAATCAGTAATATTTTCGAAAGAAAGAATCAAAGCATCTTGTAACACCTCCCCTATCACATTTGCTTCATGATTGTTTTCTTGCTGTGCATCTCCTTCTTTTCCCTTCCGATATCTACAGTCTTTCTTTAAGTGTCCTTTCTTTCCGCATTTCTAGAACACTATCCCCGATCTAGACTTGGATCTACCTTTCGTTGATTTATCACGATATCCTGAGCTCTTTCCTCTTTCCATTTTTCTTCCCCTAGACTCTGCACTCAAAGCATTGCCCAATGTCTCACTAGAGCTTTTCTGTCGCATTTCCTCGCTAAGGATTTCATTGAAAACATTATCAAACTTTAAAGTACTAGATCTGAAATCAAAGTTACTAATGGCCATTACTAAACCATTCCAACTTTCTGGTAATGAGCACAAGAATAACAGAGCTCTAACTTCATCATCAAAGTTTACCCCTACAGAACATAACTGACCTGTAACAGTATTAAAATCATTTAAATGGTCTGCAACAGATCCACCTTCTGACATCTTCATATTAAATAATCGTTTCATAAGAAATACCTTGTTTGAGGCCAAGGGTTTTTCACATAGTTTCTCCAACACCTTAATCAAACCCTCTGTCGTTGTTTCCTTCAAAATGTTGAAGGTGACCGACGCTGCGAGGCACAACCGTACTGTTTCGACTGCCTTTCTATCGAGAAGGTTCCATTCTTCATCTGTCATACCCGTTGGCATCTTTGTTTTTTCCACCCAATGGTAGATACAGATCTTTCTGATACAGATAATCTTCCATCTACATCTTCCACAGCGAGAAGTTTTGGCTGTTAAATTTCTCAACCCTAAACTTACCATCTTATGCCATTGCTCCCACTCGAATGAGGAACCCTTCTTTCCTGCAATTTTATTAGCCAAATAGACCTTCGGCTGTGATACTAGTTGTTAGAAAATTATATATTACAGAGCAATGGAACAGATAAAATATTGCAAAAATATAAACACAGAAAACACATAAAACAAGAGAGACACAGATATATGTGGTTCACCCAGTTTGGGCTACATCCACCTTGAACAGCCAGTCCTTCCTTTCTATTATCCAACAAAATGAAGAGACACAACCTACAGTAGATCTGCTGTAATATCCTCTATTTTCTCTCATAGTCTCGCCTCTCTATTTCTCGCTCAGAGAATATACATATATTATACAGCCTCAATACAATGCCCTCAGATGAAGAGAGGGGTTGTCTTCTAGGGTAAAAAACCCTAAAATAAACATAAGTTCTACCATCAAATCATTCGCCTAATGAACTTCCTAGATTGACTAGAAATTACTATACTTTTACAAAGAAATTTTACATCTGTTTTTGGCTTCGCGGGCACTGCCCTCAAACCCCCGCCGAGGGATTGTTGGCCCCTGGACCCCCCCAGCCGAGGAGGATCAGCCCCCCCGCATGGAGGCGTGTACAAAATTGTTGGGGTATACATCCAGTTGAAACAAAGACCTTTGAACAATCATGCTCCACACCCAACATGAAGTTGCATGAGAACAGTCAAACTGGATGTGCTACGAATAAACTGTTGTTTTTGTAGCGCAAAACTTTGTTCTTGCATATATTTTTCATTCTTTGATTTTTTTCCTTTACATGGGCTTTAAACCTTCTCAAATGACCTCCTCACATTCTCCAGTAGCATCCTTCTCCAAAAATAGCCCCTTCTTTCCTTTGAAGATTGATCAAAAGGAATAAAACTGTACCTACAGCAGTTTTATAGTGTGCTACGAAACTGTTGTGCATGTCACCTATAGCAAATAAAGCTTTGTATCTCCCAAATGGTAACGCTTGTGAAAAACTTGAGATAGGTTATTGTAGCTATAGATTTTATGAAGAGAAACCTCCTTCAGAATTCCAAAATACTTTTGCATGTGAGCAGAAACGGATCTTGAAAAAGACTGCTAAAACTAGAAAACAGAGTTCCTCTCAGTAGTTTCGTAGCACAAATTTAAACCATCAATTTCTCCCACCTCATACTGAATTTGAAGAAAATTAAAGATTTTTTTGTAGTTCAGTATGTTAGGAAGAAGAACCTCTTTCAGTTTTTCAAAATATGCTTTAAGTTTCTCAAGAAACCCCCTAGAAGTTGACTACTTAAAACAGAAAACATAGTTTTGCTGAAAAAGGCTGCTTCAATCATTTCATCGTGCAAAATAGGTTTTTTACACTATCTGCGCTATGAAAACATGGATTCGTAGCTAATTTCAAATTTTTTTCAAAATGAATTGAGATACGACTTTTAAACATAAGGTGAGACTTCTAAGACATGGAATAAGGTCGTCAAACTTTGTTTGGAAATGAAATATGACCTTAAAGACTTCTAACCCTATGACCTAACCCTTTAAGCATGAAATGACCTATAGAACCTTTAATACCATGACTAAAAGAAGGGTTTGGAAATGAGAATTACACTACTGAGACTCTAATCCTATCACTTATCCATTTAAGCATGTGATGACTCAAAACTTATTATAAGACCATGACTAGAAACAAGGCAAACCTTCCAAAGTTTTAAAAAAAAATTATGGTGATAACAGAAACCATTGTACCTGTACTGCTGAGAGGCAGATGAACACTTGTGATACTTGGAGACCTGGAAACACTCATGGAAAGAAACCTGTCAGTCGAAAAGCAAAATGAACTTGAGAATTAACTTGCAACATACCTTTGTGATTGATCATGAAGGTTGAGCAATTTCCACCGGGAGGTTGGGAGACTAATTGCGAAGACTGTGCAAGGCACAGTCTGGGCTGCTGGGAGGCTGACTAACTACTGGAATTGCACAATATACAATCCAATCTGGCTGCTAACTATTGGAATTGAGCAATGCACAATCTCAGCTGGGAATGGTTGTAGTCTCACTGACTTCATTGCGCAATTTTCTGGGCCAGCAATCACTCTCCCTTAGAATTGAGCAATGCAAGACTGGAGGATAGTCACTGGGAAGAAATGCACATTTCTTGAGAAAAATATAGAGCCTTCCCTCTCAGGATTGCACAATGTTGTCTTAGTGAGGCAGAGTTTGGGCCGACGTTGTCCAGACTCACCGACGGTTCACTGAAAGTGAATGTGAATGTGAATGGATGATGATACTAAGTGTACACATAAGTGAATGATTGTACATGCAAACAGTGAATGACAAATTCAGAACATGGAACAACATGCATGTGGGTGAGGTGAGTCGCCGAATCAACGACCGTTCATGAAAAACAATTTCATGCATGCAACAACAGTGAGATGTTAACGAAAATTGAAACAATGCTAGTACATGCTAGTATGTATCAAAATGACAGCAAGCGCTCACTGAAATCAAGAAGAAAAAGTTCATACGAAGAAAAACACAAAAAGTGATGGGAATGCAACACAAGACATGGAAAGTAGGCTTACACTAAAACAATTGAGTTGAATGTGCCGACAGCTCCTAGATGCGATGTGGGATGTTAGAGATGCAAGGTTGATGTGTGGAATGACCTATGTAGTATTTGGTTGATGAGTTTTGATAAAATTTAGGTTATGACGTGCATGCCACAAATCTAGGGAAAGCGACACTTGGTGGGAGGTTTCTGAAATGATCCTTGCATGTAACCTCCAACTGCTAAAATTAGATCCCTAAAACAAGGGATGCCTTTGCATGCTTCCTTGGGAGATCTCATGCATGCAAGTTTATTTTTATCGGTCCCGAAGGAAACCAGTCAACTCAGCTGCACATGCAAGAGGCTGTTCAACTGCCGGGAGAAAATGCGCATTTCTGGAAGGGAGTTGGGCTGACTACTCAGAAGATTTGCGCAATTTCTGGGCAGAACAGCTGACTGCTACCCAGATTTGCGCAAATTCTACACTAAGCAGTGTAGCTTGGAAGGATTCTGTAATTTTATGCGTGAAGCTTAATCAAAAGAATTGCGCAATTCTAGGGCCCAATGGGTTGTCGGTCAGGATTACGCAATTTATGGACAGAAGGTTGGTTTCCCTCTAGATTTGCGCAAATTCTTGAAGGCGCTGCTCAGCCTGCTATTGGACTAGGTCTAGATGAATAACATGTGAGGGAAATGCATCAATTTTTTATTTGCAAGCTGTCTTTCTGCAAGAAAAGAATTGGAGCTTGTGTACTTAACGAAGCAAGACATGTTGCTATGAAAGGTTGGTAGGGAGGCTCCAAAATGAAGCTAAGGAAAAAATTTGGAGGGTGGTTGTAGTTGCTACAACACTTGGTGACACACTGATAGAACTCCACCTCTCTGAATGAACCTTGTTTGTGAAAAACAAGTAACACCTCCAGAAGTATTGTTCAGTTCTCAGTTCATCTTGGTTTCCACACTTGCTTGATTGTAAGATGTAGCATCTACCATGCTCTTGGTTGATTGACACACATTCGAAGCCAAGAAAACACAATTGTTTCGATTGGGGTTGAGGGGTATATTGGTGCACAAGAAGTATAGTCGTCAGAGTCTTAGTTTCATCTCTGGTGTTGCTTC
>APFE030414675.1:43225-55585 GCA_000404065.3 Pinus taeda
TCTCACCGAAGCTTTTCCATCGCATTTCCTCGCTAAGGATAGCACCAACAACATCATCAAACTTTAAAGTACTAGATCTAGAAACAGAGTTACTAATGGCCATTACTAAACCATTCCAACATTCTGGAAATGAGCACAAGAATAACAGAGATCTAACTTCATCATCAAAGTTTACCCCTACAGAACTTAACTGACTTGTAACTATATTTAAATCATTTAAATGGTCTACAACAGGTCCACCCTCTAACATCTTCATATTAAATAACCGTTTCATAAGAAATACCTTGTTTGAGGCCGAGGGTTTTTCATATAGTTTCGCCAATGCCTAAATCAAACCCTTTGTCATTGTTTCCTTCGAAATGTTGAAGGTGACCGACGCTATGAGGCACAACCGTATTGTTCCGAGTGCCTTTCTATCGAGAATGTTCCATTCTTCATTTGTCATAGCCATCGACATCTTTTTTTTCCGCTCAATGGTAGGTACAGATCTTTCTGATACAAATAATCTTCCATCTACATCTTCCACAGTAGGAAGTTTTGGCTGTTAAATTTCTCGACCCTAAACTTACCATCTTCCGCCTTTGCTCCCACTCGACTGAGAAACCCTTCTTTCCTGCAAGTTCATCAGCCAAATAGACCTTCGACTCTGATACCAGTTGTTAGTAAAGTATTATATATGACAAAGAAATGCAAGACATATAATATGCGGAAAAACACAAACACATAAAACCAGAGAGACACAGATATACGTGGTTCACCCAGTTTGGGCTATGTCCACCCCGAACAGCCAGTCCTTCCTTTCTATTATCCAACAAAATGAAGAGACACAACCTACAATAGATCCGTTGTAATATCCTCTGTTTTCTCTCACAATCTCACCTCTATATTTCTCGCTCTGAGAGTACACATATAGTCCATAGCCTCAATACAATACCCTCATACAAAGAGAGGGGTTGCCTTCTAGGGAAAAAAACCCTAAATTAAACATAAATTCTACCGTTAGATCATCCGCTTAATGAACGGCCCAGATGAATTCTACAAGTCCCCCCGCCCACCCCCCCCCCCCCCCCCCCCCATGGAGGGGTGTACAATCTTCTTGGGGTATACATTCGACTGAAACAAAAAACCTCTAAATTAGGATGATAATCATGCTCCACACGCAATAGAAGAAAGGAGATTACCCAAGTTTTTGTTTCCTTTCTGCAACTTTCTCTCCCAGAAGACAAGATCAGTGCCACTCAGTCGAAGAGATACTAATTGCATCTTTGCCTCATCTTCCTCGATTTGTTGAATCCAACAATAAAACTCAATCTGGCTAATCCAATTGTTTAGTTTCTCTACATTACATTCTCCATTATATGTGCCCAAATCATACTTTACATCTAGCTTAAAAAATGGTTTCTTAGAGGTATTCCTACGATGCATGTTAAAGTGATGAGAAGAAGAAGAAGAAGAACTATCCCCAGAGGATGGAGAGGGTGGTTCAAGAGGATCTCCTCTTCGACCTTCATGATTTACCGATACAATTTCATATGGCTCTTTCTTCTCATGCTTGATTATATTCTCATACTCTTCAAACAACTTGTCAACCTTCTCTTCCATGGTGATGAAGATATTGCGATAATTTCACTCTTCCTCCGTTAAAGCTTCCTCATCTGCCATGTTTCGTCTTTGTGGTGCACGCCCCACTTCAAGATTAAAGGATTTAAGTTTTCCTTCTCCTCTTTGAAGCTTTTTCCTTGTTACAATTCACTCATGAAAGTCACATCGAGATGACCTGCTCTGATACCAAACTTGATCCAAATCTTTCAACTTCAAGGATGCACTCATAATTGCATATAAAAGAGCGTATTAACCAAGTAACTTAACACATGTAAAAGAAGTGGAAATCATAAAGAAACCATGAGATAAAAGGCACACAAACAATTTGATTACGGAGTTCACCGAATGTGGGCTATGTCTCTAAGCCCTTCTTAAAATGGGGAGGCATCAAAGAAATCATTTACACGGAGCTTTACAGAGAAAGACCCTTAAACCTCAAATTCAGATGATTGCCTAAAAATGGAGATCTCAGCTAGAGAAACAGACTACATGGTTGGATTCCTGGCTCGAAATCATGCAAAATCGACTATCAACTTGTCAAATTCTCACACTACCACCTCTGGCCCTCTAAAGGAAAATTTTCAACATCTTGTGGATTCCCTTGCTCATGGGTTCAATTGCCTCTAGCCGCTCAAGGTTCCGCGCCCGGACCTCCGTCGCTCCTCCATTGGTTTAGTTCAAATGAGCAAATGTTTTTATATAAAAAAGAGAGCAAAGCCTCCAAAGTATGAGTTGTGTCTCTTTGTGGCGGAGTCGTTTCAGCCGACGACAGTTCTAGTTCTGAATCCCCTTTCCTCCCAACTGTTTGTTAATTGCGGCAATGCTTATTTTAACATATCATTGAGTTGTTATATAATAAGGGACGATCAACGAATGCAATTCCACCAGGGTTGGGCGTGTCCACCGGGGGTGGCTCGTCGACCCAATATATAAAATATAATATATCATCATTGAGGGGTGGCGGGGGTGGCGTCCCACCACCCCATATATATTATATATATATATAGATAGATAAATATATATAAGTGGCATTCATTAACGAGGCAACAATTTGGCAAAGTCCCGATGCATAGAAAATAGCGGTTGGAATGGGATAATTTTCCGCCTTTGTAATTTCTCTAATATCCCTTAAAAAATATACCAATGAAGTGATTGGCACCATAAGATCATCATAAAACCTATCATTTTCCTTGTATTCCAAAGTACAGAAAAAAGTATGAATCCAAATCCACATGGATAATATGAGATTCATTCATAATCTTAACAAAATATATAATATGTGATAAATCTAACTTATTATTTCCATGAAATGACCCAACATAACCTTCATTTGGAGCTACTTGAATGCTTAAGAAACTAAGCAAAGCCATCATATAATTTAAGCTTTACAATTCTCCCATGTTTCAACTTTTCACATTTTTAATTGATGCCTTCAATTGTGGCTTGATTTATCATAGAAGCAACAAGTCTCTTAATTATTGATCCATGTGGAACCAGAAATAGAAGTGGCCTTGAAAATAGCTCAAAAGTCAAAATCATTATATGGAAGTGAAACTATAACCAGATTGTATTGCTCGTCTCCCTGATTCCAATGGTGCAAATGACACTCAAATATGAGTTCTATGCTCAAGTTATAGCTGGTCAATTTTTTGGTCAAACTTGGCCAAGTGGCAGTCATTAATGAGGCAACAATTTGGCAAAGTCCCGATGCAAGGAAAACAACGGTTGGAATGGGCTAATTTTCCGCATTTGGAATACAAGGAAAATGATAGGTTTTATGATGATCTTATAGTGCCAATCACTTCATTGGTAGATTTTTTAAGGGATATTAGACAAATTACAAAGGCAGAAAATTAGCCCATTCCAACTGTTGTTTTCCATGCATCGGGACTTTGCCAAATTGTTGCCTCGTCAATGACTGCCACTTGGCCAAGTTTGACCAAAAAATTGACCAGCTACAACTTGAGCATACAACTCATATTTGAGTGTCATTTGCACCATTGGAATTAGGGAGACGAGAAAATAAGGGATATTAGACAAATTACAAAGGCGGAAAATTAGCCCATTCCAACAGCTGTTTTCCATGCATCTGGACTTTGCCAAATTGTTGCCTCGTTAATGACTACCACTTGGCCAAATTTGACCAAAAAATTGACCAGCTATAACTTGAGCATACAACTCATATTTGAGTGTCATTTGCACCATTGGAATCAGGGAGACGAGCACTACAATCTGGTTATAGTTTCACTTCCATATAATGATTTTGAGTTTTGACCTATTTTCAAGGCCACTTCTATTTCTGGTTCCACATGGATCAATAATTTGAAGACTTGTTGCTTCTATGACAAATCAAGCCACAATTGAAGGCATCAATTAAAAATGTGAAAAGTTGAAACATGGGAGAATTGTAAAGCTTAAATTATATGATGGCTCTGCTTAGTTTCTTAAGCATTCAAGTAGCTCCAAATTAAAGGTTATGTTGGGTCATTTTATGGAAATAATAAGTTGTATTTATCACATATTATATCTTTTGTTAAGATTATGAATGAATCTCATATTATCCATGTGGATTTTTGGATTCATACTTTTTTGTGTACTATGGAATACAAGGAAAATGATAGGTTTTATGATGATCTTATAGTGCCAATCACTTCATTGGTAGATTTTTTTAAGGTATTTCCTCAAATATTGGGAGGCTTGTCTTGAAAATGAGGAGATTGTAATGTTCACTGAACATACCATAGCAATCCTCCCAAAAGAAAAATAAATACCCATTACATCTCCCATAAAGGATCAATCATTTGATGAGAAATTAAGGAAGAATAAATGGATGAAGAAGGACAAGAACAAACCTAGGAATCTAATTATGAAGAGAACTTTAACGAATAGTTAGGTGATAATAACACCCATGAATTCATCCATCCTCAATATGAATATAAGAATTTGATGACTTTTAGCCCTTTTCAAAATTTAGAATCTTGTGATACATCCTTCGATAATTTTTAAAGGTAAGAGTTTCAAGAAGGATCCTTTGATTTTACTTCATTCCATGAAGAATATGATGATTTTGAAGTTGGTTACTATGACGACCTCTTACACATTAAAATACATAGATGGGGTATAAGTTGGTTTTATTTTGAATGGGGTCCCATTTAAAACATGAATGTTGATTTTAAATTGGTGAACTTAGCCATTATGAATGATTTAGTTGAGAAGATTTTACAGAGGTATCTAATGGTTAAGGTCTTGAATAAAATGAGTTGAATTACTTCCCTCTTTTGGAAATGATAAGTTGTGAAGATGTTATCACATATATGGGGAAACACTCTTTTCGTTATAGTTGGAAAGCCTAGATTTGCTTCATGAGTGTTCTCATTCTCCTTCCTTAATTGTTATTAAAGGTGACACTTAGAGTCAACAATTTTCATGCAGATTCCAGTTCAAGTAACCTTCAAATCCCCTGCACCTTAATGATTCAACATGTAATATTAACAATTTTACATACTCTAATGATGAAACCAATGGGATAACTCACTCATATGATTACATTATCCTTGTTAATTGTTGGATTGAAAACGTTTGTAGTACTGCCAACTAACTTTGGTAAGATTTTGGCCTTGTCCTTCATGCTTATGGTATTACCTTGATTCAAATCCTAAGGGTGATGGATCTTTTACCTTGTGCCCATGCAATATTTTATATGTCCTAGTTTTGGTCCATAACCAAACACAAGTGAAAGTTTCATAATATAATCTATGACAGGGTTGACATATGGTTTTAATGAAATCACCCAATAGACTAAAAAAACTCCAAATCATAACCTTCATTAGGAGTGCATAAAACATTTGAGAAATTAAGTGGAGGACACATATAATTTAAGCTTTCTAATTATCCAATGTTTCAACTCTTGAAAATTCTAAGTCATGCCTCAATAAAAAATTAAGTGGAGTTGCCAAGGCGAAGTTGATGCCTTCAATTGTTGATTTGTTTCATCATATACGTAGTAGGTCTTAAAAGTGTATAGGGCTTCTTCCCTACAATGGAGTCATTGTGAGTAAACTAGATAAGTCTTTGAATCATACTCCTCAAAATGTCTAAATCAAAACTTCTAAACACTAGGGAATGGACGTTATCCTTTAAAATAATGTGAAAATGTTATCAAAAAAACTCTCAGTAGATGAAAAATTTATAACCATAAATAGGAGAGCCTAGAGGCAACTATTAGGAAAAGTGAAAATGGGTGGCTTGCTTGAGAGTTGTGATGCAAAAGCGTCATTTTAATTTTAATTTTCCTAAGTTTGTAATAATTATATAGGTTTCTAGTGTGAGTATGAAGAAAGAAGTTCGTTTCTCTCATTACCATGTAGTGTAACCAAATTTGATTATTTTAGTATGTAGTTAGAGGAGTTAATTTATTTTAGGGATAGAGAGGAGATTTACTATATTTCTCTAAATTTGAAGGATATGAGTCGATAAACCTAGGGACCAATTTACATTGAAAAGTAGAGGATAATGAAAATATATGTTAAGGAGATTGAATGTGCACGACGATTTGATATTGTTCAAAGTCAATGAATAATAGACATGATTACAAACTCCTTTCTGTGTAAAAATGATCCTTTCCAGTTATATTTACTTTTGTACAAATAATGTGGATTGTCTCTATGTATATTTTGTGTGAATTACTTTTCCCTGAACTGTGTTTTTTGGTGAAATTATTGAGTAAAATTGCAAGTGAGTAAATCAAAAAGTGGATCAAAGGGAAGAGCACAAACTGCAAATGTGGAAAAATCCTAGATATTTGTTTTATTTAGCATATGGATGATAAAAATCCTAGATCCATGTTTGAATAGAGATTTATTCATATTCATTTATCGTCCAAGAATCAATAACTATCCAACCTCGTGGAATGTTCGAATATTCAGAATCTAAACCTTTCCATTAAGTGAATTTTAAGTATTTTCTCTAGAGTTTCGAACTTCTAGAATAGGTCCCCACATTGCAAATGCATCACAAGTAAGATGGAAGTTGATGTGGAAATGAAGTGCGAGATAATGTGCAAGTTGATGTCGACATGGCATGGAAGTTTACATGGATTCATGATGTGGATGTGACATGGATTGTGATGTGGCATAGGTGACATGGCACCTATATCCAGATTTCCCTAAAAGGTGATTCATTGAGAAATCTTGGAAAGGAATTTGACTCTTTATATTTGAAACTTGAAGAAAAAAATCAATGTAACACCCTCCTCCCACATCTACCAAAGCAACCGGAAAATTGGGGTAAACATGTGATGAGATGCCACTATGATAAGATTCAACCTCCTTAGTGACTTTAAGGAAATGGAATCGATGGAACATCACACAGAGTCATCCAATATCATCAACAACACCTACAGGAGACAAGTAAGCTACTCAGACATCCTGTCCCTAGGTCCCACTGTTATTTGAGAAACTTAAGGCAAAGCAACACTCCCCAGACGCTGAATAGGTGAGTTATAATGCTCAGACACTGGTAAGACAAGTTATAATGCTCCCTAGACATTGCCCAGGCAACTTAGTCTCTAAACTAACGCTCTGGTTTGCTAGCATTTCAGGATTTGAGCCACCTTTTTTGTCCCAAAGCACGGGACACTGTCCAAAATGGAATGATAACTTAAAATTGGTAAGAATACAAGGAAGCAAGGATGAAAAAGCAATAAATTGAACAAGACCATAACCAGAACGCTACTAGCTAGGACAGACATTTCGTCAAACATATCATTGATATGTAATCTATAGGTGTAAATAACAGAATTAAGTGTAGGGATCTCATACTTATTTGAGAATCACTATGAACTATTTTTGCCTCATGCCATTTGTTGCATTATCCTCCATTAAGTCATAGACACATTATCCATTCACATACAAGTAAAAACATGTTGAGAGCCATACATAGTTGTTGTCATAAAATGTGCATATAACCAACATGATAGGAACATAAATACAATAAGAATATCAACCATCAAATCCACAAATACATCAATACCTTTACACATGAACATCAAGGAATTGGATTTCTCATTAATGAATGTAATTAACCAACTAGATATGGGACTACCACATTCCACCCGACCATAGAATGGATGAGCCAAATCTCTCTTCAGACATTCACCCCTGTGCCATATTCCAAGAATGAATGTGGGATATCATGGAACACATCAATCAAAACCCATTCAGGGCTTCCAGAGCCATCCACCTCAACCCATAAAACAGTTATTGCACCTCACGGTCATACATCACAAACCATCATCAGATTGGTCTCCATCCAAGCCTTCCAGGGCTTCTAGAGTGTTTGTCCAATCAAGGCTTCCAGAACTAGTAACAAAACCCACAACTTATAGAGCGCTTCTAGAGTGTTTTTCCAACCAAGGCTTCCAAGACTAGTAACTCAACCCACCAAGGGCTTCTAGAGCATTTGTCCAACTAGGGCTTCCAGCACTAGTAACTCAACCCAAGTTGTTACAGGGATTCTAGAGCGTTTGTTCAACCAAGGCTTCCAGGACTAATAACTCAACCCAAGCTAATGAAACATGAGAACCAACTAAAACATGTTGGGTTGTGTTATATTCTTTCCTTGACTAGCCCACGTAGTTAACTGGGGGGGTTAGGCGAGGGGCGGAGACCCCCCTTGTTGCACCGATTGCGTAGAGGGGGGAGTCACAGGGGGTTTGAGGGGTGCAGGTAACCCCACTCTATGGGGTCCGGGGCAGCGCCTCGGAAGATTTTGGTTTTGGAACCTATGTTAGGTACGGCGGATCCACCTATGGTTTTGTGCATGATTTTCGCACATGATTTTGGACGCGATGGTTTACGGTCCATGGTTTTGGATGCGATGGTTTTCAGTCCATGGTTTTAGACGTGATGGTTTTCGGTCCATGGTATTGGATGCTTTGGCATGTATAAATATCTCTTATAACATTGAAAGAAACATAATGAAAAATCAAGCTAGTAGTCCCAATTTTGGGATCCAGGGGAAATCTCTGTGTATATGTGTTTTATGTGTTATGCTCTTGCATTTTTTATTTTTTGTGTTTCAGAATTCGTGTGCAGGTAATTTCTGTACAAATTTAAAGCCTACATTTGGTATCAGAGCTATTTTGGCTTCAAGGGGATGCATTTGTTGCTGAGGGGTTTCGCTCAGGCTTGCGGTAGACCCTGTTCAGTGGGAGATTTGCGGGATCGATTCTAGTAGTGAAAGAAGATGGCGAGCAGTGGAAAGATAGAGATTGAGAAATTTAATGGTCAGAGTTTTGAGTTGTGGAAACTCAAGATGGAGGATATGTTGGTGGATGAAGGTCAGTGGATCGTGGTAGATCCAGGTACTAAACCAACGGGAGTGTCCGATGAAGAATGGAAGAAATTAGGTCAGAAGGCTAAGAGCACAATACGATTGTGTGTCTTAGATTCAGTATTGTTGAATGCATCAGGGGAAGCTACGGCGAAGGCTTTGTGGGAGAAGTTAGGGACTTTGTACCAATCTAAGTCTCTGGTGAATAAACTGTTCCTGCGGAAAAAGTTGTATAACCTGAGGATGAAAGAAGGAGACTCAGTGACAGAGCATCTGAATGCATTTAATACTGTACTAAGTCAGTTATCATCTCTTGATTTTAAAATTTCAGATGAAGATAAGTGCATCAGTTTGTTGTGTTCTCTACCAGATTCGTGGGATAGTCTGGTTATTGCAATAGGTAGCAATGCAACTACTTTGCAGTTTGATGAAATAGTCTCAGCCTTGCTAACGGAGGAGATGAGATGGAAAAATATGGACAACCAGAATGGTGATGCCTTGTCTGTACGAGGACGGTCCCAGAACAGAAAAAAAAATAAGTCATCGAGTGGGAGATCTAAATCTAGAGGGAGATCTAAATATCCAAGAAAACCTACAAAGGTGGTGTGCTCGAAATGCGGAAAGGAAGGGACTACAAAAGGGACTATAAATCTAAAGCTCATGACAAAGGAAATGGATCTGATGAGACTCCTTTTGCAGAGGCGAAAACCACCTCAGATAGAGGTGGGGATGTGTACTTGGCTTCTTCAAGTACACATGTAGATCATGAGGCATGGTTGATTGACTCAGGTGCATCCTTTCACTTCACTCCCCATAGAGAGTGGTTCTGCGAGTATGAGAGATACGATGGTGGTGATGTCTTCTTAGGAGATGATAGGAAGGCTAGAATCATTGGTCGCGGAAAAGTAAAGTTGAAGTTGCAAGGTGGAAGGGTTAGAACCCTTCCGGGTGTTCTGCATATTCCTGTGCTGGCCAAAAATCTGATTTCTGTAAGCAAGTTGGATGATGCAGGTGTAAAGATAGTGTTCGAGAAGGATGCCTGCAAGATGGTTCGAGGAGAACCAGTATTGATGCGGGGAGTTCGGATTGGAACTCTGTACAAGCTACAAGGTAGCACTTTTGTTGACAAGTGCAATAGTTCTATGGTTCCTGAAAGTGGAGCAGAAAATATAGTGGTCTCTAGAGAGAAGACCATGTTGTGGCATCAAAGGCTTGGACATATTGGAGAGAAGGGCCTTCGAATACTTCATGGTAAAGGTATGGTAGAAGGTATAAGGAAGAGCTCTTTGAATTTTCATTTCTGTGAAAATTGTGTATATGGGAAGCAGAATCG
Organism: Pinus taeda; assembly: GCA_000404065.3. NCBI lineage: Eukaryota > Viridiplantae > Streptophyta > Pinopsida > Pinales > Pinaceae > Pinus > Pinus taeda. Next base: position 53,493 of record APFE030414675.1, read on the forward strand.
GGTGAGTTTCCCCTCTAGTGGTAAGAGGGCGAAACAAATATTAGAGCTTGTGCACAGTGATGTGTTTGGACCTGTGAAGGTTCCATCACTAGGTAAGTCTATGTTCTATGTATCATTTATAGATGACCTCTCAAGGAATACATGGATATATTTCCTTAAGAAGAAATCTGAAGTCTTTGATAGGTTTAAAGAATTTAAGGCTCTAGTGGAAAATTAGACAGAGAAGAAGATAAAGGTGTTGAGGATAGATAACAGTGGAGAGTTTTGCAGTAAGGAATTTGAAGAATTTTGTAAGAAGTGTGGTATAGCATGGTAGAAGACTATTCCATGTACACCCCAGCAAAATGTAGTTGCAGAAGGAATGAACAAGACGTTGATGGAAAGGGTGAAAAGCATGCTCAATGGTGCCGAGTTAGGACAGGAATTCTAGGCAGAGGCAGTGGATACAACATGTTACCTGGTCAACAGATCACCTTCATCAGCGTTGGAGGATAAGACTCCACAAGAGGTATGTACTGGTAAGAAACCATCTCTTTCACATCTGAGGGTATTTAGATGTGATCCATATGTACATGTTCCAAAGGAGAAAAGAACCAAGTTGGATTGTAAATCTGAAAAGTGCATCTTTATTAGGTATAAGGATGATTTAAAGGGTTATAAGCTTTGGAACCCAAAAACAAGGAAGGTTGTGTGTTAGGTCCCTATAATACTAGTGATGCCCCCATTAATATTGTAGTTGTATCCCTTATTAACATTGTTGTGCCCTTATTGTCCCCATATTGTTATTATTGTGCCCCATAGAATCCCTCTATTGTTATTTTTGTGCCTTTATATTATTATTGTTAGGTCTTCTTGGTTATATTGTGACCCCTTAGACTCCTATATATAGAAAGGAGGTTTTGTCATTTGAATCATCCAAGAATTGTTCTTTTGTGTAATGTAAAGGAGGTTGCCCCTTCAAAAAGGCTGAATTATAAGGCGTTCAACTATCTTTTCTATCTTTTTGTGAGCTGGTTTCATAACATTTGGTATCAGAGCTTCGGATTGTAGGGTTTCGCTGCTCCAAATAGGTCATCGTGGCATTTTCACTATAACTTTGTTTCTGCGATGTTTCAGAAGCGAAAAAAAAAACCCATTTGAGATGAAATCACACTAAACCTTGGTTCCAATTTCAGACCTTTTTGTGTTATATTTGCGGAGATATGATCCGAGGAATTTGGTCTTTTTTCAAATTCCTGAATTACATTCCAAACAGGTAACCTGGGGAAAGTTGTCATAACTTTCTCTGTGAGCATCGGATTGAAATTTTGTAAGAAGGTACAAAAAGAGGACGGATTTTAGTTTCTTGTATATATATTTTTAGAGCCAAAGGTTGAAACAGTGACACGTGGCACTTCATACAAGTTCGCTCTTCTCGAAAGGTCTATAATCAGGTCATCTTGGGAGATTGTACATAACTCTTCCTTGGAGAATCCAATTTGGATCAGACTAGTGGCATTGGAAAGAGGACACAGAGGGCTACTACAATTTGCAATTTCAGAACTGGATGATCCAAAATTGCAGTGATACATCAGATTCAATATCAAGCTCCTACAAAGTGAAAAAGGTGTGAAGTTTTTTTAAATTTTTGCATAAGCTTGGTTTGAAAAATTAGTTTGAAGGAATTCAAAGGGCATAGTAAAGCATTATTATCGGTAATTGATGCCCCAAGGAAAGATAACGCAAACACCTAGTAAGCAACCTGAAAGCTCTAGCATGACTCATGAAGAAGAGAAAGAAATGCAACATGATATATCAAAATTATGAGACCAATTGCAACAAGTCTCACTTGCACAAAAAGTAACAGAATCTAAGATGGATGGTTTAAAGAAAGATGTAGAAGCTAAGATGGATGGCTTAAAGAAAGGTGTAGAAGCTAAGATGGATTGTTTAAAGAAAGGCGTAGAAGCTAAGATGCATGGCATGGAAGCTAAGATGAATGGCATGGATGGTAAGATGAATGGCATGGACGCTAAAATGGATGGCATGGATGATAAGATGGAAGAATTGAAGATAAATTTGAATAAGTTGCTACAAGAAATGGTCACTAATGG
>APFE030414675.1:62066-92106 GCA_000404065.3 Pinus taeda
GTGCAATCAGTTGGATGAGTAAGAAACAATATGTAGTGGCACTATCAACTACAGAGGAAAAATACATGGCAACCACTCATGCAAGCAAGGAAGCAATTTGGTTGCAGAGATTGTGTTCAAGTATGGGATTAGTACAAGAAGCGATAAGGATAGACTGTGACAGCCAAAGTGCAATTTTCTTGGAAAAGAACCCTGCATATCATTCAAAGACAAAGCACATCAATGTTCAATATCACTTTGTGAGGGATATGAATGAAGACAAAAAGGTGTTGCTGGTAAAGGTGGACACTTTGAAGAATACTGTAGATGCATTGACAAAATCTGTGAGCTCTGAGAAGTTCTCCTGGTGTAGAGGAATAATGGGCGTTTCAGGACTGGATAAATGACTAAGATCTCTTGTGGCCCCCTGTGGAAATAAAACAACAAGTGGGAGAATGCTGGGTTGTGTTATATTCTTTCCATGACTAGCCCACGTAGCTAACTGGGGGGTTAGGAGGGGGTGGATCCCCCCCTTGTTTCACTGATTACGTAGCAAGGGGGCGTCACAGGGGGTTTGAGGGGTGCAGGTAACCCCACTCTATGGGGTTCGGGGTAGCGCCCCAGAAAATTTTGGTTTTGGAACTTATGTTAGGTAGGGCGGACCTACCTATGGTTTTGTGCATGATTTTCGCACATGTTTTTGGACGTGATTGTTTTCCGTCCATGTTTTTGGACGCGATGGTTTTCGTTCCATGGTATTGGATGCTTCCGCATGTATAAATATGTATTATAACATTGTAAGGAACATAATGAAAAATCAAGATGGTAGTCCCGATTTTGGGATCCAGGGGAAAATCTCTATGTATATGTGTTTTATGTGTTATGCTCTCGCATTGTTTATTTTCTGTGTTTAGAATTCGTGTGTAGATAATTTCTGTACAGGGTTAAAACCTACAAAACAAAACAATAAAAGTAAACCCACAATCACCATGGCTATCTAAGAAATGGCAAGGCTAGGAAATCCATTGTCGATCCAGGTAATCCTCCATGCCAATGATAGATCACAACCAAGTAACCACATGCATATTCCATCATGCCCAAAATTAGTGAAGAAATCATACATGCAACTCGGTACCTACAAGAAAATATGATGTAGTTGATGATGTCAATGCCTTCTTGCTCTAAGAATTAAAGTATGCCACACCCTCCAAGAGTGCTCCAAGAAAACTTCTAAGTATCCAATGGCATGAGAGAGAGGGAAAATAATGAGAGAGCTCCAAAATTGAACCACAAAAGGTTACCAATTGATCCTAAGAAGCATTTTTATGAATGAGGCCTCTATTTTCTTCATTTTCCATTATTTTCCTTCATTTTCCTCCTCACATGCAACCTGTGACCTTTCACCTAATTTCCATTGTTTTCATAAATAAATGTGTCAAAATGCCATTTTAATGCCTTAGCCATTTCCTTTGCCAATTTCCTTAGCCATAAACAATCAGATGAACACCCATTAGGATGTCTTTCCCAACATTCAGCTTGGAATAAGTGTCCCAGTCATTCGTGGTTATTGTTTTTAACATTTATTACATGGAATTTTCACCAGGGTTATTACAGAACCCTCCCCCTTGGGGGACACCGTCCTCGGTGTTCAATCACACATATACCTCAGCAACCTACTGAAATAAGACATATTGATCATGGAGTTTTATAACCCAGCTCGATGCAACATTTACAATGAAATATCTACTTAAGACATAACATTATGACACCAAGACAACATACCTCATATTGGAGCTTTATAACACAACTCGTTATGGTATTTACAATGAAAGTCTTGTTTTAGACAAACTCATAAGACATCATAACATCATGATAACATAACCACATGATAATTTAATAACATAACACCCATACCACATAGTGGAGCTTTATAACACAACTCGTTACGATATTTACATCCATACACGATTTTACATGTAACAAAATCATTGAAATATATATACCAAAACATATGCCAAATCATATACCAAACATATATCAAAAATATCAAAACATCATAAATCATATATCAAAACATCATATAGCATGTATCAACCAACATAAAGCATATATCGATCACCATAAATCATATACTAAACCAACATAAAGAAAATACTAAACCACCATAAAGCATATACCAAGCCATCATAAGTAAATACTAAACCACCATAAGAAACTACCAAGCCACCATAAGCAATCACCAAACAACCATATCAAGGTTGCTTTACCTCAACTGGCAAATAAGGAAGGATACATGGCCCGCATCTGATCTGCCATCTCCCATGTAGCTTCATCGGGCCCAAAGTGCTTCCCTTGCACTTTCACTCACTCTATTTGTTGTGTGTGGAGCATGATTGTTCAGAGGTCTTTGTTTCAGCTGGATGTATACCCCCAGGAAGTTTGTACACCCCTCCACGTGGGGGGGTGCGGGGGTGACTTGTCCCCCCCACGGGGGTCCGGGGGGGCTGATCCCCCCCGGTTGGGGGGTCTGGGAGCCAGCGGTCCCCTGGCAGGGGGCTCGTGGGCAGCATTCCCAAAGCTAAAAACAGATGTAAAATTGCCTTGTAAAAGTATAGTAATTTCTAGTCAATCTGGGTCGTTCATTAGGCGGATGATCTGACGGTAGAACTTATGATGTTTAGTTTAGGGTTTTTTTCCCTAGAAGGCAACCCCTCTCTTTGTATGAGGGCATTTTATTAAGTCTGTATAATATATGTGTATTCTCCGAGCGAGAAGCAAAGAGGTGAGACTGTGAGAGAAAACAGAGGATATTACAGCGGATCTGTTGTAGGTTGTGTCTCTTCATTTTTGCTAGATAATAGAAAGGAAGGACTGGCTGTTCGGGGTGGACGTAGCCCAAACTAAGTGAACCATGTATATCTATGTCTCTCTTTTTTTATGCATTTTCTATGTTTATATTTCTGCAATATTCTATGTGTTCCATTGCTCCATAATATATAATTTTATAACAACTGGTATCAGAGCCGAAGGTCTATTTGGCTCATAAACTCGCAGGAAAGAAGCGTTTCTCGTTCGAGTGGGAGCAATGGCGGAAGATGGTAAGTTTAGGGTCAAGAAATTTAACGGCCAAAACTTCTCGTTGTGGAAGATGCAGATGGAAGATTATCTATATCAGAAAGATCTATATCTACCATTGGGCGGAAAAGCAAAGATGTCGACGGGTATGACAGATGAAGAATGGAACCTTCTCGATAGAAAGGCACTCGGAACAATACGGTTGTGCCTCGTAGCGTCGGTTGCCTTCAACATTTCGAAGGAAACAACGACAGAGGGTTTGATTAAGGCATTGGAGAAACTATATGAAAAACCCTCGGCCTCAAACAAGGTATTTCTTATGAAACGGTTATTTAATATGAAGATGTCAGAAGGTGGATCTATTGCAGACCATTTAAATTATTTTAATACTGTTACAAGTCAGTTATGTTCTGTAGGGGTAAACTTTGATGATGAAGTTAGAGATTTGTTATTCTTGTGCTCGTTACCAAAAAGTTGGAATGGTTTAGTAATGGCCATTAGTAACTTTGTGTCTGGATCTAGTACTTTAAAGTTTGATGATGTTGTCAGTGCTATCCTTAGTGAGGAAATGCGATGGAAAAGCTCCGGTGAGACATCGGGTAATTCTTTGAGTGCAAAGTCTAGGGGAAGAAAAATGGAAAGAGGAAAGAGCTCAGGATATTGCAGTAAATCAAGGAAAGACATATCCAAGTCCAGATCGGGGATAGTGTGCTGGAAATGCAGAAAGAAAGGACACCTAAAGAAAGGTTGTAGATCTCGGAAGGGAAAAGAAGGAGATGCATAACAAGAAAACAATAATGAAGCAAATAAGACAGATGAGGTGTTACAAGATGCTTTGATTCTTTCTTTCGAAAATATTACTGATTCCTGGATGGTAGATTCAGGGGCCTCATTCCATGCCACACCTGATAAAGAATACTTTCATGACTATGTTCAAGGAGATTTTGGACAAGTTCGTTTGGGTGATGATAAACCCTGTAAAATTGTTGGAATGGGTATGGTTCTTGTAAAACAGCAGAATGGAAACTAATGGCTACTAAAGGAGGTAAGGCATGTTCTAGATCTAAAGAAAAATCTGATATCAACAGGGCAGTTAGGCGGTGAAGGTTGTGTGACAACTTTCACAGATAAAGCTTGGAAGGTCACCAAAGGAGCCCCGGTAATAGCAAAAGGCGAAAAGGTTGGTACATTGTATTTATGCAATGGTATTTCTAACTCTGTTAATGCTTTAACTTCCAAAGGAGCAAGATGCAGCATTATGGCATCATAGGCTTGGACACATGAGTGAAAAGGGGATGAAGATTCTTCACTCAAGGAATTTGTTGCCAGGTTTGAAGAATGTTGATTTGGACTTCTGTGAGAATTGCATTTATGGAAAACAGAAGAGATTCAAATTTCTTAGAGTTGGGAAATAAAAGAAGAGCGAAAAATTAGAGCTTGTGCATACAGATATATGGGGACCTGCTCAGGTATCATCTCTCGGTGGCTCTCGTTATTATGTTACTTTTATTGATGATGCGACTAGAAAAACTTGGATTTATTGTATTAAGAATAAATCTGATGTACTTGATATTTTCAAGAAATGGAAAGCTTTGGTTGAGATTGAGACAGGAAAGAAATTGAAGTGTCTTAGATCAGACAATGGAGGTGAATATTGCAGCAAAGAGCTTGATAGGTACTATTCAAAGCATGGAATTCGCAAAGAGAAGACATTTCCAAGAACACCACAAGAAAATGGTGTGTCAGAAAGGATGAACAGAACAATCATGGAGCGTGCAAGGTGCATGAGATTGCATGCAGGATTGCCTTTATAGTTTTGGGCAGATGTTGTAGATACTATTGTTTATCTAATAAATAGAGGGCCTTCAAGTTCCTTGGATGGTGGTGTTCAAGAGGAATCATGGACAGGTAAAAGGTGAACTAATCTTTTTTAAAGCCTTTTGGTTGTGAGGCCTTTGTCCATATTGAAAAGAAAATAGAACAAAGCTTGAGGCAAAGTCAAAGAAATGTACCTTTATTGGATATGGTGTTAATGATTTTTGTTATCGCTTATATGATTATGAAAATCACAAAACCATTAGGAGCAGAGATGTAATATTCAATGAAAAGGTCTTGTATAAGAATCAGTTGCAGGAAAAGAAACAGGAAAAAGAAAACAAGGAATACGCAGTCCTTGATGAAATCACTGAAAAGGTAAAGGTGCCTGAAAATAATAATAATCAACAACAGCAACAGGCACCCCAAACACCTGAAAGCGGTATTAGAAGATCTACCAGGACAAGTAGACCCCCTGAACGATACTCTCCTTCATTATATTATTTATTGTTGACTGATTCTGGTGAACCCGAATGTTATGAAGAAGTAATGCAGGTTGAAAGCAGGAAGAAGTGGGAGGTAGCCATGGAAGAAGAGACGGACTCCTTAATGCATAACCAGACTTGGGACTTAGTCAAGTTGCCTGCAAGAAAAACTACATTGAAGAATAAATGGGTTTACAGGCTGAAGGAAGAAGATGGAGGAAAACAAAGGTACAAATCTAGACTTGTGGTGAAGGTGTTTGCACAGAAGAAAGGTATTGATTTTGATGAAATATTTTCTCCTATTGTTAAAATGACTTCAATCAGAACTATTTTAAGTCTAGTAGCAGCTGAAGAGCAGTTAGATGTAAAGACAACCTTTCTCCATGGGGATTTGAAGGAAGAGATATATATGCAGCAGCCACAAGGATATGAGGTGAAAGGGAAGGAGAAACTAGTGTGCAAGTTGAAGAAGAGGTTGTATGGCTTAAAACAGGCTCCAAGGTAGTGGTATCTAAAATTTGACAAGTTTATGTCTGAACAAGGTTATAGTAGATGTCACTCTGATCATTATGTTTATCTGAAAAAGCAAAATGATGGCAGCTATATTATGTTGTTATTGTATGTAGATGACATGCTTGTTGCAGGGTCTAACATGCGAGAAATAAATGTGCTCAAAAGAAAATTGGCAAATTCATTTGCAATGAAGGATTTGGGAGCTGCAAAACAAATCCTTGGTATGAGAACCACTAGAGACAGGAAAAATCGCAAATTAACATTGTCTCAGAATGAGTACATACAAAACGTGTTGAAAAGATTTAATATGCACAATGCAAAACCATTTAGTACACCTTTTGCTAGCCATTTCAAACTTAATGAGGAAATGTCCCCAAAGACCCAAGAAGACATGGATTATATGTCTAAAGTTCCATATGCATCAGCAGTTGGAAGCTTAATGTATGCAATGGTCTACACAAGGCCTGATATTGCACATGCAGTGGGAGTTGTATGCAGGTACATGAACAATCTAGGAAAGGAACATTGGATGGCAGTGAAATGGATTCTCGGATATTTGAAAGGTACCACAAATCAAGCATTATGCTTTGGTGGTTCAAACATTTCTCTACAGGGATATGTTGATGTAGATATGCTAGGTGACAGAGATAACAGGAGGAGCACTACAGGATATGTATTTAATGTTCGTGGAACAACTGTCAGTTGGGTTTCAAAAATCCAAAGTGTTGTTGCACTTTCAACAACAGAAGCAGAGTATGTTGCTGCTACAGAGGCTAGTAAAGAAATGATTTGGTTACAAAGGTTTATGGGTGAATTGGGTAAGGAGCATGATATCGTCACGTTATACAGTGATAGCCAAAGTGCCATTCATCTTGCAAAGAACTTAGCATTTCATTCCAGGACTAAACACATATAGCTTAAGTACCATTTCATACGATCAGTGTTGGAAGATGGAGAGTTGAAGCTGGAAAAGATACACACTAGCCATAATCCTGCAGATATGCTAACAAAAGTTGTAACCAGGGAGAAACTGAGAATATGCTCAGTTTCAATTGGTCTTCAAGGATGACGATGAAGATGAGAAACGGCCAGGTCCAAAGAGGATTCATTGTCTAGCAAATGAAGTAACGATGGAGTTGCTACAATCATTCTCCAAGTGGGAGATTGTTTTGTGTGGAGCATGATTGTTCAGAGGTCTTTGTTTCAGCCGAATGTATACCCCAGGAAGTTTGTACACCCTTCCACGTGGGGGGGTGTGGGGGGGGACTTGTCCCCCCCGCGGGGGTCCGGGGGCTAGCGGTCCCCCGACGGAGGACTCGGGGGTAGCGCCCCCAAAGCTAAAAACAAATGTAAAATTTCCTTGTAAAAGTATAGTAATTTCTAGTCAATCTGGGTCATTCATTAGGCGGATGATCTGACGGTAGAACTTATGTTTAGTTTTGGGTTTTTTTCCCTAGAAGGAAACCCCTCTCTTCGTATGAGGGCATTGTATTGAGTCTGTGTAATATATGTGTTTTCTCCGAGCGAGAAGCAGAGAGGTGAGACTGTGAGAGAAAACAGAGGATATTCCAGCGTATCTATTGTAGGTTGTGTCTCTTCATTTTGCTAGAAAATAGAAAGGAAGGATTGGCTATTCGGGGTGGACGTAGCCCAAACTGGGTGAACCACGTATATCTGTGTCTCTCTTGTTTTATGTGTTTTCTGTGTTTATATTTATGCAATATTCTATGTGTTCCATTACTCCATAATATATAATTTTATAACACTATTGCTTGGTTCCGGATCATGAAAACCTTTTTCTGTAATATACAATGAGGCTCCAACTGGAATTCTCCATCTGGTTCCACCTGCAATACAGACCAGTCAATCACATGATCAACATCCTTAACATACTTCTTAAGCAAAGCTACATGGAAAACATCATGGAATTTCACTATCGGAGGTAGTGTAATTCAATAGGATTTTGGCCCAATCCGCTCAATGATACTGAAGGGTCAAAAAAACTGTGGTGCTAGCTTGTCACATGAGCCAATCCGCAAGGAGTTCTTCTTTGGTTTGATGTGCAAGTACACCTCTTTCCCTACCTAGAACTCCTTAAACAACTTATTCCTATCTGCATGACTCTTTTGCCTATCTTGTTCTATCTTGAGATTCTTCTAGATCACCAGCATCTCTGGTTCCATGTCTTCCAACATATCTGGTCCAATCAATACTCTGCTAACCGGATCACTCCAACTAATGGGAGTGTTACAACTCTACCCATATAATTCCTCAAAAGGACTCATCCCCAGTGACTCGTGATAACCGTTGTTGTATGCAAACTTGACCAAAGGAAGATACTCTTCCCACTTCCTCTGTTGATGCATCACATACATCCTCAACATGTCCTCCAATATCATGTTGAACCTCCCTGTATGTCCATCTGTCTGTGGATGATAAGTTGTGATGAAGGGAAACTTGGTGCCCAAACCTACAAATAACTCCTTCCAAAACTTGGAAGTGGACTTCTCATCCTTGTCTAACACAATCTTCTTCAAAACACCATGTAGTCTAACCACATCTTGAATGAATACCTATGCCACATCACTAGCTGAGAACGTAGACTTCACCGGAACAAAGTGTGCAACCTTTGTTAACCTGTCCACAATTACCATGATGGAATCATGTTGCTTCACTCTCTTCAAAAACCTTGTGATGAAATCCATGGAAATGACCTCCCATTTCCATCATGGTATAACATTCCACCTAGATATTTGCACTCTTCCTTCACTCACTGACAATCGAAACATCTTGCCACAAACTTTGCTACATCCCTTTTCAGATTTGGCTAATCGTAATATCTCTTCACCATTGTGAGTGTCTTCTAATAACCTAGGTGACCTGAATATGCTTTCACATGAAATTCCCTCAAGATCACCTTCTTGAGTTCATTTTTATCTGGTACATATATCCTGTCTCAAAACCTTACCAACCCATCTGTTGTAAAACAATGATCCAAGTCCTGTGCACCTGCACCTGCACCTGTACTTGTACCAATACATGTACTTGTACCTATTTCATTACATGTACCTGTACCTATACTATCACATGTACCTATACTCTATTGCAACCTATGCACAATATCCATATATCTAACATCCTGTTGTCCTGCATGTAAGATCCTATCCTGTAAATTTGTCCCATACAAGCTCATAGTTGCCAAGTGATGTATCTATATCGTTCTACTGAGAGCATATAGCACCTTGTTCTCTTTTCCTTTGATGTACCTAATCTCAAAGTCAAATTCGTTGATCATAGCCAACCATCTAGCCTGCCTGGCATTCAGATTCGACTGGTCAAACAAATACCTCAACCCAATGTGATCACTCATAAGCACAAACCGCCTACCAATAAGATAGTGTCTCCACATCTTCAATGCATGTATAATCGCTTCCAACTTGAGATCATGTGTGGGATAGTTCTGCTCATGCTTGTTTAGTTTACGAGACTCATAATAGACCACTTTTCCATCCTGCGTAAGGACTCCACCAAGCCCTCTCTTGCAAGCATCTGTACACACTACAAACTCTTTTTCTGGATCTACAATTTATAGCACTGGTGCATGTGTCAGCAACTCCTTAAGCTGCTCAAATATAGTGTCACATTCTGCAGTCCATTCAAACTTCTTACCTTTCCTCTACAATTATGTGATAGGATAAGAAATCTACGAGAAGTTCTTGATGAACCTCCTATAATAGCCTACCAAACCCATGAAATATCTCACCTCATCCACATTCTTAGGAGATACCCACTCCATGATGGCCCTTATCTTCTCTGGATCTAATGTAATACCTTCCTTGGAGACAACATGTACAAGTAATGCACCTCAATCTAAAAGAAACTACACTTGCTAAGCTTAGTATACAACTGATGCTCTCTCAACAACCTCAATATTGGTGCTAAATGCTCAACATGCTCTTCCTCATTTTTAGAATATACAAGTATATCATCAATGAACACAATAACAAACGTATCCAAATATGGACACAACACACTATTCATTAAACACATGAATGTATTTGGAGCATTAGTTAAGCCAAATGGAACAACAACAAACTCATAATGCCCATACCTGGTCGTGAACGCAATATTGTATGTGTCCTCCTCTTTGATGCATAGCTGATGGTATCCAAATCTCATATCACTCTTCAAGAACAAAATTGCTCCCTTCAACTGATCGAATAAGTCATCAATCCTCGGAAAAGGGTATCTGTTTTTTATAGTCACTTTATTCAACTGCTTGTAATCAATGCATAATATGAGGGTACCATCTTTCTTCCTCACAAACAAGATCAGTGTGCCCTAAGGTGATACACTTGGCCCAATGTATCCCTTGTCCAACATCTCCTTCAGCTACAACTTTAACTCAACTAACTTAGGTGTGCTCATCCTGTAAGTTTCTTTCGATGTTCGAGCTACCCCAAACAATGACTTAATAGGAAAGTCTACCTCCCTATGAGGTGGAAACCTTGTATGTCCTTAGGAAATACATCCCTAAATTGTTGTAAAACTCAGTACTTGTTCAACACATCTGCATCCTCAACCTCCTTACCTTTATCAATAGAAATATGCACTACAAATAGCTTACTCCCTTTCCTGCAGCTAATCTTTGCTTGCATAGCTGTCACCATCCTAACTGATGTGGCTTTCCTCTTACCTTGAAAAAATCTTTGTTCCCCATTGTCATCAACACATTCAATAGCTTTGTCATAGTAATGTGGTGAAGTAAAATTATAAGTGTGGACACGAACGAATTCCTCTAGCTCGATAATGGGTCTACCCACAACAGATACATTCTATGGAAGATTTCCTTAGATTAGAATCAATTAAGAGGGCCTACCTCTTGGTCGCTTATACTGCTTGATAGTATCCTCGCTTGCTTGCTCCAACAATCTATCGCTTCCTTCTTCAAGCTCCTGAAACAAGTAAACAACAATAGCACACAAACATAATAATAGATAAATTGAAATTCAACCTACTTAATGAGTCAAGAAGCATTAAGACACAAATATGTAATATTACAAAACATGTAGGAAACCAATCGATAGTTGCATATATTAATATCAAAGAGAGATTACAACCATTCATCTTGATGTCACAGTCTTCCTCTGACAAGACTAGGTTCCCACACACTTCTACTAGCACTTCATGATGGCTTAAAACAACAATAGTTTAAAGAATCTTCCCCTTAGGCTTCACTCCAAACCAAACACACTTCTCCCTCATACAACTAGATGGCTACAACTAGTAATAGCTTGCTTGTCTAATTCTGATTTTCACATTAGTCACTAGTTTGTGCTTGGGAAGAAGGGAGGTTTATATAGGAAATATGGATGGGAGATGGATCATCTTCTCATGGGAGAAGAACTTATCCTTTGAGGTAGTTCCATCATTATAGGGGAAAGGATCCCAAACTGTCATCCTCGACCCCATCCGGCCAAACCATTTACCAAACTTCCGTTACGGAGCTTCTAAAGATGGAAGCTTCGGCTCTAATTTAAAAAACTTTACATAAAATACTGGCGCAACTGGAACACAGCTCAATCACATCGATCGGCATAGGGAATAGTGCTAATCTCTGCACATCGGCATGGCAGAGACAAAGGCCATTAGCGTTGGTCTTGTAAATTGGGAAAAACATAAGTTTCAGGGGAAATGGTGCAAAAGGGAATGATTTGCTCACGAAGAGGGACATAATGGGAGTTTCTCCATGAAGGCAAATCATGTGGGGTTCACTGTAGAGGTCCTCCGGGATCAAGGAACAGGGAGTACAGGGATAGTGACAAAATGTTGTGTAACAAATGCCCCCTAAAGCGTGAAGGCTGAACAGGAATGAGGGATGAAATGATTTATAAATCAGTTGGGGAACCAGTCTTTCGTTGGAAAACCTGCAAGCAAGTACAGATACATATACATAAATTGAGATCAATGTCAAATGATACATGAATCCCGGCATGGACGCATCCATCCAGAGAATGATCATGTAAATGGATCTGGGTATGGGCGCAACCATAACGAAACCAAGGTATGATCGCAACCATCCAATAATGAGAATGATCACATATGATAACTCATGGTCTGGTCGCAGCCATCCATCTAATAGAGACATGCATATCATCATAACCATGTCACACCACTTCGAAACCTAGACTTTCGTGATCTGAGTCCAGGTCCTTGCGCTCCAACACAACCCGATCATAGTACAGATCTTAGCATGCGAATAGATGTTGACATCGAACATGCTAGAAAGTCGCTTGATTACCAGTCAATGATGTAAAATGTTAACAAGCGCGAGAGAAACCACCAATAATGATAATGGCCCTCAAGGTACTATCAGCACAATTCATAGAATGTGAATATAGGAACTGAAGTCGAACACATGTGAAATCACTCGATCGAAAGCCAATGATGTGAACTTGTCGTCAAGTGTGAAGAACTTGCCATTGAGGCATGCAAGCTCTAAGGTACTGGAAGGGAGTCTCTCGATCAACTTCCCAGATAATGATTTGAAGTCGACGGAAAGCGACCATATCGAAGGAGGGCCATAATGAATCCCACATCATTGATGCGAGACAAGAGGATGCAAAATGATTTTGGATGATACAGAGAAATAGAGGTAAGTGTAACTGTAGAAGGACAACTCTTGAACGTATTGGTGACACAACTAGAAGTTTGGCAACTTTTGGATCCATAGGATCGGTGGTCATGGTGGCATAGTAGAGATCAGATGGAAGGTAAAAATGAATGGCCCAAACCCAGGAAGGTCAACGATGTAAAGGAGGATGTCCCAACCCGGCACGAGGCAAAGAGTGTCATGTTCAAGAGTGAGCTGTCGACACGACTCGATAGATTTCCAAATTTCCCCGCACCATTTTTGGCGAGTACCTCAATTATTTTTTAGTTGCAATCTTGAAGGGGATAGCATATGCTTGCATTGTAAGTTCATCCTTCGAACGAACCCGACCTAGTAAGTTTAACGAGCCCTAGGAAGGAGAAGCTCGTGTTCGTCATGGTGACGAATCTGATGTCGTTTAATAGTTTAACGAGTTCGACAAAGGTGTAACTCAGTACCTTTTTCATGTTTAGAGAGTTTGAAAAAGACACGTAAAAGAAAACTCCACATGGTCCATTTTCGTACATTTGTGTCTCTGGAGCCCGAAAAGGTAGAAAACAATACTTGAGAGAACTGCTTGACCATTTCAGTCAAGGAGTACTTTTTTCGTAAATAGCCCTTCCCAACCCGAGAAATGGGTAAACTTATACTGGGCACATGACATTTCGCATCCATTAATGAGTTCGACACGACAAGGGCTCAACCATATTTTCATTTTTAAAGGGTTGGACAAGAGCTAAAAGCAGATCCCCCATTTTTATTATCTTTAACGAATGGCAAAGGGAAAAATACTCAGCAATCTTTTCATATGGGTTTAACGAGTTGAGAAAAGAGCTGAAATATGACTTATTTCCATCTTCGAACATGCTGCACAAGCAGGCAAAGTGTATTATCGAGTCCTTGAGGAAAAATAGGTCAAAAATATTTACAAAACCTGATATTTTCATGAAAAAATGAATAAAAAGGGGAAAAGTAAATATATTTTTACCATATACCATTTTACCTTTGCAGTGAAGACTTTTACCCATTTTTTGCCCTAGTTTTTCTGGAGCAGATTGCGAGAGATCCAGGAGGTTAATCGACGAGCCGTAAGTTCCAAGTAATAGCCGAAGCTCTCAACTCCATTTTCATGCTATTTATTTATGCTTTTATCCATTTTTTTGGATTTTTAGGGAGGTTTTTGAGAAAAAATTTCACCCTTAGTCGGCCCGATTTCTGGGCACGGGATCGCGCTGGCTGAGGGTTATTTTCATGACCATCTGCTGGTATGATTGTTTCTAAAATAGGCACGCTGAAACCGTGGATAGGGAAAAAACAAGATCTCAAGAACTGACCATTAAAATTTGATTTTTATGTGCCAAAATTGATGAATGACTCAAATAAATGGCTTTTACAGGAGAGAAATTGCCGAAAATGGTGGATTGGAAGGAAAGAGAACACGAAGATGTGGACACCCAGGCAATGAATGATCCAAAATTCCTGGAGGCTTTGAGGGCTCCTCAAATTTTTACTTACACCACGGATGCGGGCCCCACCCGAATTTCTTCGGTATTTGATAAGCCTTTGGGACATCAATTGTGAGTTTTTTGTCATTGGGACCAGGAGCTAGAGTTGACAACTTCATACATCTACTTCATCACTGGTCTGTCTCGCAGAGGTGAGCCAGTGAATTTGTATGGGTCACGTCCGGTCGGGGTAAGCATATCTTCTCTGCTTGTTGCGCATTGTCTTGAGGCCCTGAAATCCAAAAGTGGGAAGATCGATATTTCCAGTGTGTGGGATTTGACACTGAGGGTGCTTCTGTTGACCATTAATAGAGTGGCGGGGTCCCAGGTGGAACATGAGACTAATAAGTCGAAGCTCCTTTACACTATTGACTACATCGCTCATATGATCTTCAACTGGGCAAAGGCTATGAAGATGAATATACAACGCCAATTGTCCAAGGCGAAGGCAGGAAAACTGAAGAAATTTGGCTTCGGATTAGTACTCGTGACCTTTTTTCTAGAACGAGTGCCATTGTTCCAGTATCAGTTGATTGAGGTTGATCTTCCTATGCCACGCGATCCACGAATGGCCCATTGGAGTCATTTTATGCCCAGGATCACTAGCAGTTAGAAGATGTCCTACCGACCAACATTCTTTTCGTGGCTACGATGACAGAAAATCGTCGTGGAGGACTGGTCGTACAACGACACTAATTTCTGTGGAGACCTGGATATGCCCTTGCCAGATGGGGAGGACTTTGATGACGAAGGTAAAAACCAAACCAAATTTTGATTTTGATGTTTTTTAATTGTTTTTAGTATATGCATGCTTATAAAGTTTCTCTTGTGTATGCAGATGTTGGACCAGAGCGGCCAGCCGAGATGTCTCCAATAGCCAGGCGTTATCCCCGTCCTATTGATGTTGTCGCCCCTTATCAGGAAGGGAGTGATAAAGAGGAGGATATTGTGAGGAACCTCGAGGGGTTGACTCATGGTATCCCAGAGTATGCTCGAATAGGAGACATGCCTCGGCTGTACCAAAGGCACACAGTGGGAGTCTCAGATCGGATCCGCCGATTGCTGAGTCGCGTAGTACGAGTCATCTCATGCTATCATGAGCACCATGCTGAGTAGTTCCTAGGTCCAATACTTACATATTTTTTGAGGCCTGCGTGCCACGAATGTACGAGGCTTACGAGCCGCCGATGTTATTATGGACATATATATTAGTTTTTGGGGTTTTGATGTATCAAACATTCTCACATATGTATATATGTTATATTTTCCTATCTATTATGGTACAAATGGTTTGTCTTATGTTTTACATGTTTCACAAATGTCAATCCAACACGTAATTAGCTAATGCATCTGTTAATGTATTCATGTGTCTAGGAATATGATGATATGTAATATAATCAAAATGTCTTTCCAATAGACGGATACAGAGATACATTCGTAATATTTGAGGGTTCCTGACAGAATATTGCCCGTTGAGTTGAAGGACGACAAGCTGTGAATCCAAGTTGACAACCAATTCTCTGATGCCCAGAGTGATGGCTTTTGATAACAATTTGATGACCGCATTGTATTCAGCAATGTTGTTGGTTGTACAACCTAGGCAGATACCTTGAAGGTCAATCAACTCACCGTTAGGATTGTAGATAGACCATGCTGCGGATGATAGGTTCCAAGTACTTCGACAAGCACCATCGGCGAAACTAACGTGAGGAGCTGCAAACATCTGCTGATCCAAATGGATCTAAGAACAATCTCTAAGTCTTGAAATCTTCTTAAAATCATTTCAAAGATCAAAACCATCACATGCCAAGAGCCCTTCAAATGGATGAAAAACATTGTCGGGAGGTAAAAACCAGAGAAAATCGTGAATAAAACAGAGTTTGGAGGCGTAGAACCATGGATGTACAGCAGTCGTCAGATCTGGTTGATCAACGGTCCAGATTTGATCGGCAATGGCAATCGGCATAGGCATATAGCAAGTATCGGCACAGACCACATGACACTTGCGATGGCAATTGGCGGAGTTAATCTGGACTGTTGATCAAGCGTGCAGATCAATGGCCCATATTACATCGCAGGCAAGCTATCGGGGAAGGCAGGAGCACTTACAACGGCCCGGGGGTTATTGCAATAAACAATTTCGATATCGCGATTGGAGCAACCATGATGTGCGATCCAATGAACCGGACCCAACGGGTTTATCAGTAATATTTCATAAGATTTGAGGTCCACGGAAAAGCCAGTGTTAATGCATTTTTCGCAGTTTCGGTTAGTAAATGAAAAGCGAAGGATGAAGGTCGATGCGATAAGACGGACCCAAAAGGGTCCGTTAAAACTATTATATATTGTTTCAAGTCCGAAGAAAGGCCATTTTAATGCATTTCGTGATTTTTAACGTATTTCAAAAATACAAAGGGGAACCTTGGAGCGAGACTGAAGCAACTCACGATAGTGATGGAGGGCAGACCCAATATTGGAATAAAACATGTTTAAGGACTTTTGAAGTCCGAAATGAATTATGTTTGGCAGCATTTCACAGTTATGCATGCATTTTCCTGTGTTAAACAAAAAACAACTGCGTTTGGGATTATGGAGGATCTCAAGGGACTGAGGCACTCTTACATTGCGAATAGGTGGCCACCTCCCCTTTTGGTGTTATGCCATGATTGTAAGAGGGATTCGAGCGGATAGAGGCCCGGGAGACAAAAATATAGGAAGGAGAAATGCAGCCCAAATTGGCTTTAAAGCCATAGATAGAGAGCAAACAGGACAAGCAGTATTGAAGACAGAGTTGAGACAAAGACAAGGAGTGATATAGAGAGTCTATGCACTCAAAGAAAGCTTGAGAGGTTCAATCAAACTCTTACTATTCCATCTGTTGTGCATTGAGTCTCAAACTGAGCTCATACTATTATAAAAACTCTGCTTGAAGACATAATAGAGAGCCCACCACTAAAGGCTGGACCAGGATATGTAGCCCAGGAGTATTGGGTGAACTCCTTATTAAATTTGTTGTGTTATGTGTTTTCTATTATGTTTTGTTTATTGCTTCATTGTTTGTGTGTTTCGCAATCTTATCGATCCATTGCATAAAATAACACAGAAAAATCCATGCACATGAGTCTGTAAAACCTTATTAATTGTCTTATATCTCATTATCAGATCATCTGCAAAGCACGAAAAGCATAGTAAACAAGAGGGTTGTTTGAAAAAATTTACACAAAACCACGTTGTACAGAAATGAATCACACACTAATGTACATAAGAAACCATGCAAGATGACCTAAGCATAGTAATTTTTGAGGTAAAGCCCGTTTCGAGGCTTATCGAGAGGGTTTCCTTCATAGTTAATAAGTTCATAGGCTCCTTTCTGCAAAACACGTTTTACAATACAGGGCCCGTGCCACGATAGATACAGTTTATGGAATATTTCCTTAGATTAGAATCAATCAATAGGGCCTACCTCTTGGTCGCTTATCCTGCATGATGATATCCTGGCTTGCTCGCTCTAGCAATCTCTCACTTCCTTCTTCAAGCTCCTGAAACAAGTAAACAACAATAAAACACAAACATAATAATAGACAAATTGCAATTCAACCTACTTAATTAGTCAAGAAGCATTAAGACACGAATATTTAATATTACAAAACATGTCGGAAATCAATCTATAGTTGCATATATTAATATCAAAGAGAGATTACAACCATTTGTCTTGATGTCATAGTCTTCCTCTGACAAGACCAGATTCCCGCACATTTCTGTTAGCACTTCATGATGGCTTAAAACAATAATAGTTTAAAGACTCTTCCCCTTAGGCTTCACTCCAAACCAAACACACTTCTCCCTCACACAACTAGATGGCTACAACTAGTAATAGCTTGCTTGTCTAATTTTGATTTTCACACTATTCACTAGTTTTTGCTTGGGAAGAAGGGAGATTTATATAGGAAATATGGATGGGAGATGGATCCTCTTCTCATGGGAGAAGGACTTATCCCTTAAGGTAGTTCCATCTTTATAGGGGAAAGGAGCCCAAACTGTCATCCTCGCCCCCATCCGACCAAACCATTTACCATACTTCCGTTATGGAGCTTCTAGAGATGGAAGCTTCGGCTCTAATTTAAAAAATTTCCATAACAGGACCGGTGCGACTAGAACACAGCTTAGCCACACTGATCGGTGCGGGGAATAGTGCTAATCTCTACACATCGGCGCAGGGGAGACAAAGGCCATTAGTGTCAGTCTTGTAAATTGGGAAAAACATAGGTTTCAGGGGGAACACTGCAAAAGGGAAATGATTTGCTCATGAAGAGGAACATAATGGGAGTTTATCCATGAAGGCAAAGCATGTGGGGTTCACTGTAGAGGTCCTCCAGGATCAAGGAACGAGGAGTATAGGGACAGTGACAAAATTTTGTGTAATAGTAGTCAACCTTGGCTCTATGTAGATACAACCAATCCATGCCCAATAACATATTGTATGAACCCAACGATAAAACATTCAAATGTGTTGCGGTAGGAATACCATTTAAGTCAAATGTGCAAGCTCTTACCCAATGATGACTCGCTTCTTCGTACCTATAGCCAACTAAACTAACCAAGACTCTGCATGCAATTCCTTACTCAAACCACACTTATCCAACAAGTTAGGACTAACATAGCTATAATTAGATCCATGGTCAATCAAAATAGAAATAACTTGATCGCAAAGCTTATCGTCCATCTCAATGATAGATGCCTAGTTCTCTGCCTATTTGTTGTCCACAGTTGGGTAGATACGAGGAATACTCTGGCCAACATGTACAACATTTTACACCTCCTGTGCACCGTATATCTGGGGTCTACCACCCTAATTCTACAGACAATCTCTCCTGTGATGGTCTTTGCCACAAGTCCAACACTCTATGGGATTCTAGCCTCCATCCTTGTTCTTCTCTTTAGCTCTATGTCCCTATCCTCTATCTGATGCATTGGACCTCTTATGTGGTGCAAAATTCTCCTCATTATCTGTACTCAGTGTCCTTTCCCGCTTTTTATCACATTTTCCTTTGTTCCTTTCATTACCTCTCCAGACTAGCTTAGTCTCAATTCTGCACTTCGATTGGTCATAGTAATGCTTTAGCTTCCAAATGGCCTCCTCTAACGATCTAGGCTCATCAAATTCAATCCTATCTTTGAATGCAACTGGTAACCCACTAACAAATCTCTTAATCGTAGCTTTCTCCTCCTTGAGGTAAGACACATACCTTAACAGTTCCAAGAACTTACTAGTGTATTTGTCATTTGTCATGGATCCCATCTTTAGTTCATAAAATTACGTTTCTCTATCATCAAATTACCTTTTAGAAAAATACTTCTTCTTGAATAGTCGCTCAAATTCACTCCAAGTCAGATCTTACTCATCTATGTATCTAACATTCTTCACATCTTCCCACCAGATGTATGCTTTACCTTTAAGACTGAAAGTAGCTACTCTAGCTTTCATTTTCTCTGAATAATCATGCAACCTAAATAATTTCCTCATGCCAAGCAACCATGCCTCTACATCTTGTGATCTCTTTATCTCTCCATCAAAAGTAGGTGGCTTTGCCTTCTTAAATTCATCCAACAAGTATACCCTATCATTCCACCTATAAGGATGATAACAATGGAGATCATAGTGCAAATCTAAATCAGAACTAGAATCATACATGTGTCTATCCCTTCTCCTCTCTGGAGTGTCCAACAATCTTCCATCCCAGATTGTGTCCTCTCTATCTGATTGATGACCACCATTTGATTTGCTACCATATTCCCCATTAATTTTATCTTCTCACTCATGACTAATCCATAGTGGTCCTGGTCAGTACAAATCTGACAAGCTCTGAAGTATTACTGCATTCACCTCTGCTAAATTTTCCCGTGACTATATGATTCTGTCATTATCTTCCTTACAACTCCTTATCTCCCCCTTTAAAATTCTCAGTGTAACTGCCAAGTCAGAGGGGTTCCCAATACCATACTTCTCTTTAGATTCGTAAGGAGAGTCTCTATAGACAACCATCTTGCTAGCCATTTAATATTTCTCATGCAAGGCATAATATGTCAGATAAACCAAATCACAATAAAACAACGTACCTTAGTATATCTCGAGGAGTATACTTGTCTGCAAGATTACCAAATCAATGTGATACATGTATAACATAATCATAACAACATATCAACATACGCAAGTAAGTGTATCAACTCATAAACATCACTCTAACTAGGGCCTTGTCACTAATGCAAGGCCATATCAACAATGCATGTTATGACCTCATGCATGACAACATCATTGCCCCATCGTACACATTCCCACATTCAACCAGAAATATGCATAAGCAATGAAAACAACTACCAATAGGCATGATCGCATGTAGTCGAACATAATCGATCAATTCTTGTAATCAACCTACAAGACTGATGCATGCAATCAAAATATTCAAAAAATGTAACCTAACATACAAGGATGTAAGTAGGTACCATGAAATCAACATGTAAGCGACATATAATCCATACACAATCAGTCACATAATCATTTCAAATACAATTCATGAAATAAATATCAAATTCTCCATGATAACCATACTACAACCCTGATCCATCATCAAGCAAATGCAACAAGTATATAAGTGGAAGAGACACGCATGCAACTGACATGCATGCATGATCAACACACATTCAACCCATTCAGTCCGAGAGTTGAACCATGCTCTGATACCACTCTGTAACAACCTCCTCCCACATCTACCCAAGCAACCGGCTAGCCGGGGTAAACATGTGACTAAAGGCCACTATGATAAGATTCAACCTCCTTGGTGACTTTAAGGAAATGGAATCGATGGAACATCACACACAATCGTCCAATATCATCAACAAAACCTTCAGGAGAAAATTCAGCCACTCATACAACCTATCCCTGGGTCCCACTATTGTTTGAGAAACTTAGGGCAAAGTAATGTTCCCCAGACACTGGCGAGGTGAGTTCGTCTCTAAACTAACGCTCTGTTTTTCTAGCATTTTGGTATTTGAGCCACCTTTTTCGGCCCAGAGCCTAGGACACTATCCAGAATGGAATGATCACTTAAAATTGGTAATAATACAAGGAAACAAGGCTGCAAAAGCATTGAATTGAACAATACTATAACCAGAACCCTACTAGCCATGACAAGCGTTTCGTCAAACATATCATCAACATTTAATCTACAAGTGTAAATAACATAATTAAGTGTAGGGATCTCATACTTATCTGAGAATCGTTATGAACCATTGTTCCCTCATGTCATTTGCTGCATTACCCTCCATTAAGTCATAGACACATTATCCATTCACATACAAGTAAAAACATGTTGAGATCCATGCATAGTTGTTGTCATAAAATGTGCATATAATCAGCATAATAGGAACATAAATACAATAAACATATCAGCCATCAAATCCATAAAGACATTAGTACCTTTACACATGAACATCAAGGGAATGGATTTTTCATTAATGAATGCAGTGAACCAACCAGAAATGGAACTACCACGTTCCAACCGACCATAGAATGGTTGAGTCAAATCTCTCTTCAGCCATTCACCCCTGTGCCATATTCCAAGCATGAATGTGAGATATCATAGAACACATCAATTAAAACTCATTCATGGCTTCCAGAGGCCATCCACCTCAGCCCATCAAACAATGATTCCACCTCACGGTCAGACATCATAAACCATCATCAAATTTGTCTCCATTTAAGCCTTCCAGGGCTTCTAGAGCATTCATTCAACCAAGGCTTCCAGAACTAGTAACTCAACCCACAATTTATATAGGGATTCCAGAGCGTTTTTCCAACCAAGGCTTCCAAAGTGTTTGTCCAACCAGGGCTTCCAGGACTAGTAAACCAACCCAAGTTGTTACAGGGCTTCTAGAGTGTTTGTTCAACCAGGGCTTCCAGGACTAATAACTCAACCCAAGCTAAGTAAACATGAAAACCAACCAAAACAAAACAATGAAAGTAAACCCACAATAAACATGGCTATCCAGGAAATGGCAAGGATAGGAAATCCGATGTCGATCCAAGCAATCATCCATGCCAATGGTAGATCACAACCAAGAAACCACATGCATATGCCATGCATGCCCAAAACTAGTGAAGAAATCATACATGCAACTCGGTACTTGCAAGCAAATCTAATGTAGTTGTTGATGTTGATGCCTTCTTGCGCTTTCCTACTCTTCCTTTGCCTTCTTGTTCCAAGAATCCAAGTATGCCACACCCTCCAAGAGTGCTCCAAGAAAACTTATAAGTATCCAAGAGTATGAGAGAGAGGGAGAATAATGAGAGGGCTCCAAAACTGAACTAACAAAAGGTTACCAATTGATCCTCAAAAGCCTTTTTATGAATGAGGCCTCTATTTTCTTCATTTTCCATTATTTCCCTTCATTTTCCTCCTCACATGCATCCGGTGACCTTTCATCTCCTTTTTCTCCTAATTTCCATTATTTCCATAAATAAATGTGCCAAAATTCCATTTTCATGCCTTTGCCAATTTCCTTAGCCATAAACAAACAGATGAACACCCCAAGGGATGTCTTGCCCAACATTCAACTTGGAATAAGTATCCCATTCATTTGTGGTTATTATTATTAACATTTATTACGTGGAATTTTCACCAGGGCTATTACACTCCAAACTTTTAAACTTCTTAATCCTCAAGGTTTTACCTCCAAGTTTCACCAAAAAGTAAAAAAAAAAAAGGAAAACAAAAAACCCTCAAATTTGGCATTTTTGGGAATCTAAAATTTGAAAATTTTGGCATTTATATTTGAAATTAATTAAATGAAATCTCATATTTGAGATCTTCAAATGTTTAGATTATGTTAAAAGACAGGAAAGTACACGACAAACAATGGAAAAGGTGAAGATGGGAAATTTGTGTGGTTAGTGGAAGGATCTGATCATTTGGATTCTATTTATTGATGGTAAAGGCCAAGATGAAGGGAAAAATGGCATGAATGAATAAATTCATTATCTAATTGATTTGTATGTGACATAACAAGAGAAATATCATGGTGCGAGATTTTTTGAATTGGCTTGAGTTCGGATCAGATTTTCGTCAGTTTGGTATTAGATCATATGAAGAAGAAAAAAATGACATTATTCTAGCAAAATTGTGAAAAAGGAGTTCAAAAATGGCATATAGATCCAGAGGAAGCGAAGAAGGTCAAAGAAGACCAATTTCTACTGTAGCCTTAGTTGAAGAGATGAGGAATCTTCAAATATGTATGGAAGATATGGAGATTGCATAGAGAAGAGGTATTAATACTAGAGATGTTAGTGATGAAGAAAGAGAACCGTAGGTACAGGAGGAAGACGAAGAAGCAGAGTTTGAAGAAGAAAATGCTAAAGAAAGAATAATAAGAGTAGTTGTGGGAGCAAGATCTAGAACAAAGGTGGAAGTGCCAATGTATGAAGGTAGTCTGAATGTTGAAGAGTTAAATAGGTTAATGCTTTAGATATTTATTTTGATGACGAAAATATGGAGGAAGATGAGAAACTAAAATTTGTTGAGAAAATCTTGAAAGGACACACATCACTTTGGTGGGATGGAGTGGAAGCAAATTGGAAAAATAAAGGCAAATAAAAGGTTGAAAGTTAGGAAAAAATGGTAGCAAAATTGAAAGGTAAGTTTATGCCTGAGGACTACCAACTTAAAATTTTTAAACATATGAAAAATATTAAATAGAAGCTATTGTTAGTTCAAGAGTACACAGAGGAATTCTATATGATAAACTTTAGATCTAGACATGTATAGAAGTCATGAAGAAGATAGTTAGGGATATCAATGGGTTAAGATATGATATTGAATATGAAATTAATATTTTGTCTACAAGGATAGTTCAAATATCATACCATGTTGCTCTTAAGGTAGAAGATAATATAGCCATGAAGCAAAATCAATAAGGAAGAGGTCAAAGTTCAACAAAAGGTCGAGGGCAATAGGTTAATACAGGAAGATTTCAAGCTTAGAAGAGAAAAGGAAGCAATTCATATAAAAATTGACCATAAGTAAGAGGTGATTATTTTATAGTGGAAGATCTTACCAAAGAGGCAAATGTAGAGGTCGTCAACTAAGATATTATAAATGTAATAAGCTTGGTCATATATCATATGAATGTCCAAAAAACACTACAACAAGACAAGGAAGTGCACACATTTCTCAAGCAGATGAAAAAAATGTGAATTTACCTCACATTAAGATACACCATAAATTGGAGTATCCTTTCTTACGAAAATGGTTTTACTTAAGCCAAATAAAGAGATTAGGGAACTTGCATAGAAGAAGACATTATTTAGATCCATGTGTAAAGTAAAGGGAAAATGTTGTAAAATCATGATTGATAATGGAAGTACTGATTATTTGGTGTCTACATAGATGGTTGAAAACTTAGGCTTCAAGAAGACACTAAATCCTACTCCCTACAAAGTATCTTGGTTGCAAAAAAATACATGAAGTGTTGGTGAGTGAATAATTCCAAATAGAAATTCATATTGGGAGCTACGAGGACAATGCAATTTGTGATGAGGTGCCCATGGACATTTTTCATGTTATGTTAGGCAAACCTTGGCATTATGATAGAAGAGCTATTTGTTAAACACGCATGGACAGCAAGAGAGATATGAAAGATAAAACATGCAATACAATTTTTATTAACATTTGATATACATTTATAGTACAATATGTGACTCTTGGGTTTCACATCCCAAGGTCTCTTGGACTACTTAGTCTATTCAGTTTCCACACTAACCCATTTAGGATTAGGTGTCCAACATTCCTCCCCTTAATTTGAAGGGTTATGTATGAGTCCAAGAAGAGAGCTGTAATACAAAATGTGCAAAAATGCATGGTAGCACTAGGCTGAATGTGCTCTATGAAATGTTGGTATAAAGGGCGGTGGTTTAAGGATGACCACCAACACTGGAACGCTTAGTGCAGTTCCCGGAACTCTTCCAAAACTAGCAAGAAACTGAAGTTTTTTGCTAGAGGAAGTGATCCTATTATTTTAAAGAGGGAAGCCTTCAACCATAAAAGGGAGGTCTCACCCCGCATAAAAGGTAAAACTTCAACCTGAAAAGGGAAGTCTCAACCTGGGATGGTTTAAGGATGACCGACAACTCTGGAATGCTTAATGCAATTCCTGGAACTCTTCCAAAACTGGCAAGAAGCTGGAGTCTTCTGCTAGAGGAAGTGTTCTCAATTTTGTTCCTGGAATTCTTCCGAAACTGGCAAGAAGCTGAAGTCTTCTGCTAGAGGAAGTGTCCCAGATTTCCAACTGAAGGCATGTTCAGGGATCTTTGTCTCTGGCTACAACTCTGAAACTGGTGTGGCAGGTTGTGGCTCAGGCTCGCTTGATGTGGCTTTGAAGCTTGTAGATGACCATCATTTTCCCCCTGTCAGATACAATGTGAGATGATGGAGAAAACTCAACTGCAAGACTGTTCAATATTCTGGAACAAGTTCTAACATGTGTTTGGAATATCTTCTTGGCTGTTGATGCCCATTGCCAAGAAGCGATCCATCCAAGATGAATCTTTGTTCTTGTAGGACGTTTTTTTTCTGAAGCATCTATGTGAAAAATGACTGGTTTTATGACAGTCTTACATGGATGAAGATCAAAACAGTGATCTTTCAAATGGCCAACTCGATCACAGTGTTGGCATTTCACAATCTATTGTTGTTGTTGCTGTGGAAGAGAGTTAGAGTCTGGAACAGCTGACGATGAAATATCATAAGGAGCAGGTGAATTGTCATGAATGAATCCAGCACTCTGAAACTGAATGGGCTTGGCATAGTCTGGAATATGAAAGGAAAAGTCCTTGTCATATCCAAGACCAGTTCTGTGCTTGTTGTGGACAAGCTGTTCCCAAGGTCTAATGATGGGCTTGGGAAGTGTAGACTGAGTTTCTGCATCTGTATCTAAATCTGAACCAACTGTAACATTAATGACTTGCTTCTGATGGGTTGCAGTCTCAATGTTCTGAACAAAAACATGTTCATAATGATGATTCCTCTGTTTCAATTCTTCTTGCTGAAGCTGAGATTCAAGCTATAAAAAATCAATTTTCTCTTGTGCATTTTGTAGACATATTTGAACATGAGTAAGATGAACTTTGCTAATTTTTACTGTGTCTTCAACAGTACATCGTCTCAGGGTTTTGAGGAACTCTAATTCTTCACCAATTAGAGCCATTTATACCTTAAAAACTGATCACAACTACTACTTAATGCAGAAAAGTAATAACCAATCACAGTACACAACAATATCCTTATAAATGTGCAGCAAATGATCAGTGTGCAACAAGAAGCAATAGGTAGAATTCGAAGATGCTGAAACCGGATCAACTTGAATTTCTTTATAGTAGGCCAAGAAAGTCTTGAAGCATTCCAGGAAGTAACTTAAGTATTCATTCAACACTATAATTCTTTCTTTCTCAAACTTTGCAAGGAGTCAACAAACTAGATAATGCATATTGGTTCTTATTGAAAACTTTTATATCTCAACACCTGATATAGTCATATAATCTCAGTAATAGCATCTACAATAGACCAAGTTTTGGCACCCAATTTCTTTATCTCATTAAAACTATCTCTTGAATATAAGTCTTATAGAATATCAAAAGACTGCAGCCATGTCTCTCAAGCAGTTCCTTCTAAAGCTGAAGTAGGTCTTCCACCTCCAGCTATTTCAAGTACAGTTAAAAAAAAACATTGATAGCAAAGAGAATTGTTGGAAATAAAACCAGTGAGCTTGGTGTCAAAAAAGGCTTACAACTAAGCCAAAAGAGGATCTTTATGATCAAAATCCAGAAGAACTTGCATCTACTAGCATTCCTTCAAGTGCAACTACAGCAGCACAGGATGCCTCTTGCCCTTCTCGGTTCACATACATGGAGAATAATTCCAATTCAAATTCAAATGGTGGAGCACATATCTCTGGTCATGTTCCTCCTGTCGCTGGAGCAACGTTCTTAGCATGGACATTTTCCAAACGAGATATACAGGAACACATTTGCCACCCTTGCAAAGTAGCCACAACAACATTGTGTCAATATGAATCTTAATTTGAGCCTCTAGCTATCAAGCTCTCAGATATTGAAGCTCCATTAGAACCCTTTGCACTCTATCATGATTTTAATTGCTCTCTGCCCGTCATGCCCCAAAATGCTAATGTTTTGTGCATATTTTCTATTCTAAAAAATATGCTTCTTGGTAAAATTCGTCGAGCATTTGATAGACTCTGGTAACACAATGAACGTATGACTAGTTTGGGAGTTGTTTGAAAACTAGTGTTATTAAAACGGTGTCGGTCTAACTCAGAATGGTGGTATTAAACTACGTCCAGGTTGGCTCAAACTTGAAGCAAGTAATGTATTGATTTTATAGGAGGACACGGTTATATGATATGGCAAGGAGACAACGTATACAGCGTAATAGGGTAATACATATATATGAACAATGTATATATGAACAGTGTAATAGGGTAATACATATATATATATATATATATATTATATATAATATATATATATATATTCAATGATGAAATATGGGAATATCACCGGGGACTTATGGAAGAGTCAGCATATGTGTAGTACAGACAACATATATGCAGTCAACACACAAACAATAGTAACGATACCAAGGACAGCGTGAGAGTGGTAAGGAAGGTGGAGGTTCCAACAGCGTTCTAACACCAAACAACGTTCTAAAAGCGTTCCAGCAGCGTGATACCAACAATAATTAGTATTGAATCATCTTCCTTTACTCCATCAAAATTTTCACATTCTCTGAATGCCAAAATCAAATCCACCTCTCCTCCTTTCGTAGCCAGTATGGTCCCAAAATTATTTATTCTATTATTCCTCTTTGTCAATACAACAATGAATGCAGTTGGGCAGCGATCCGGCAACTGATTCACCAGCTCCAGATCGGTTCTTGTGTTCAAGAATGAGCAGTAAGTCCTGGTTTGAGCACATCGAAGGAATTTCTCCGGTTTCTGAATATGCGGTTATGGGCGGTAGCGTCGCAGGGCCTGTAGCTCAGTGGCAGAGTGCTTGACAAGAGATCAATCAAAATACCTCAAAATATCTCGATGTCAAGAGGACACCGGTTCAAACCGGGTCGGGCCCTCCATTCACTACAAAAGATTGCAGGTGGCTACTATACAAACTTTAAAAAAAGGCCCAAACTTGATGAAATTGAAAATGGCAAAGTAGCTCTGGAATGTGTTTCCAATTTTATGGAGTGCAGTCATCTCGAGTCGGCGTTGTCCATGTATTTTAGCAGATGGGAAGCCATTCAGCGAGTCCACATGCACCAGGTAACGACACTGATTGGAAAGACAGGTTCTGGAAAGAGTACTGAGTTGGTACAGTATCTTGCAGACACGGGGTTTGCCAACAAAGGTTCCTTGGTATGCACACAACCCAGGAAATTTGTTGCAATGTCTCTACAACAAAGAGTTGTGGGAGAATGCATATTCAAGTATTATACCCTTGGCTCTTTTGTTTTCTCTCGAATCCAACATTGAGAAACTTCATCACTTTATAAATGGCGGAATAACGAAACCGTAAGTGCCTGACTCGATGGCTTCATCAATGGCTCTGGCAAAAGGAACCTCTGGAGGATCCAGTAGCAGGAATCCGGCATCTTTACCGACTATAGAAAAACATATGATATCAAAATTCAGGCGGAGAAAAATGTCCTATATATCCAACGAATATTTCTTCTTGCGCGATTCTTCTAGCACTGGAATCAGTCTTTCCCGGAATAGTAATGACAGTTCTGACACGCGAGAAGGCCGCAGGAAGGCAAGGTGCTCAGTAGCGTCAAGTATGCATGGAACGTTACAGGTAATGAAGACCAGGCCAGCGTTATTCAAGGCAGCTCAGACATAAGTAATGAAGACTACATCAGCGCTATTCAAGGCAGCTCAGACACAGGTAATGAAGACCACGCTGATATAAAACATTTGAATTTGCAGATCTAGCACGCCAATTTTACTATTTCAGGATTATGGGTAGAGGTGCAGGACTGACATGCACATAAAAGGCCACAGAAAAACAAGCGGCTCTGATACCATGTTAAACACACATGGATAGCAAGAGAGATATGAAAGATAAAACATGCAATACAATTTTTATTAACATTTGATATACATTTATAGTACAATATGTGACTCTTGGGTTTCACATCCCAAGGTCTCTTGGACTACTTAGTCTATTCAGTTTCCACACTAACCCATTTAGGATTAGGTGTCCAACACTATTCATGATGGAATAAACAATACCTAATTTAGATATCATTTTGGGATTCAACTGCGTTAAGTAAGTCATTCAAACGTATGACCATTTCCATGAGAGGTAGTCGTAACTGACTAATTTCTCATGATTTTTGAATAGTTCACTTAGCACTCATTGCATCGGGTGATGCTCACAGGGGTGAAGAAGTGGGATTGAAACTAGTGAAATGTGGAGAACGAATCACATAGCATCAATCATCACTTCCGGGGCTTGCACCCGGTAACCAGGACTTCCCAGGAGGTCACCATCCCAGAACTCCTCTGGCTCAAGCGCGCTTAACTGTGGAGTTTTTCCCACAATCAAGCCCACTTAGCTTGCTACCCCATTTGCAAAACCTTAGCAAGTATTGTGCCTCATGAACCATTCAAGTAGAGATCCCTGGACTCTTTTTGAATTTAAGTATGGGGGTTTACGCAGTGCATTATATTAGATATGATTTTGGGATTCAACTGCGTTAAGTAAGTCATTCACGTATGACCATTTCCATGAGAGGTAGTTGTAACTGACTAATTTCTCATGATTTTTTGAATAGTTCACTTAGCACTCATTGCATCGAGTGATGCTCACAGGGGTGAAGAAGTGGGATTGAAACTAGTGAAATGTGGAGAACGAATCACATAGCATCAATCATCACTTCGGGGGCTTGCAC